>RJWM01001945.1:80145-139957 GCA_004363535.1 Dasyprocta punctata | reverse complement strand
AATGCATTAACTGGCGAGAGAGAACAGTTGATATTCATAAGACCAGATCAATCCTACATGTCTTTACCTGTCAACCTGAACAGCCCCCTTAAAGGTAACAATATACAATGTTGCAACCACTGTAAAATTCCAACCATCTACAGTACTAAACCTACAATTTTACAGTATTGGATATGTTGTTGTTGTTTGCTGATCTCTTAGTTTTTTGTTTTTTTTATGTATGATCATACTTTTATGCTCTATTGGTTTCACTCTGAACTATTTCACTTGGTTATATTAGATCTGATGTTATGGGTAGTTATTTCAATGATAACAAGAGGTATTCTAAGGGGAAAAGAAGGAAGGAAGAGAAAAGGAAAAAGATAAATTTATAAATATTCATAAATAAGACAGTTAAAAAAAACCGTATTGCTAAATACAATAGCTATTGAAAAAGAAAAGTTAATATACCTGAATTGATGAATCTTATGTGTCTATATCTGTCAATATCCCCAACCCCTAGGAAGGTAATGATATGCAATATTGTAACTACTGCCAAACTTCAACCACCTCAGTGTGTAAACCTACAATGTTATCGTATCAAATCTGTTGTTGTTGTTTGTCTGTCTTTTTTGACTTTTATTTCTAGCTTCTGTATCTATTTTCTCTTAAATAAAAAAAAAGAAAACTTCAACTTTTAGTTCAGTTAGAAAAACTTAAACTAGAAATTGCTACAGATGATACATTTCTGAATATAGTGAAGCTCTTCTGGGTTCTCTCTAACAACCATACCGTCCTATTTTCTCTGCTTGCATCTCTCCCTCACCCTTCTTCATGTGGCTAATTCATAGTCTTTCAGGAAGCCCTTCTGTTTTACTTTCTCATTGCTGGAACAAAATACTCCACACCCAAAGTTAGAGGATAAAAGGTTTATTTTAGCTCACAGTCCATAGTGGACTGGCTCCGATTTGGGGTGGTGTGGCAAAGGGGCAAGACAGAGGAGAAACAGTCCATGACTGGGCAGGCAGAGGCAGCAAAGCAGCAAGCAACAAGCAGCAGCATCCTTCCTTTCTCTTTTATTCAATCCAGGATACAAACCTATTGGTTGGTGCCACCCACACCCTGGGTGGGCCTTCCTGTTAACCCACACCCAGAACAATGCTAACCAGTTAGTATGTGTGGTGGATTGATAACTGGTGGTCAACTTGTAATACCAGCTGAACTGAATCAGTGTCATGCTGACCATGGCTGGCCCACCTGAGGATTGTTGCCAACATAAAAGGGAGAACTAGAGAGGAAGAAGTGGTGTTGCTGGTTTTCCCATTCCCAATAAGAACTTGACTGTTCTTATTGTCAGAGGAGCTCAGGACCTTGTCACTGAGAATGGCTGCGGTTCAATTCAGGGGTGCCCTGGTCCTTACTTTGAGCATTGCTTCCTGGCTCCAGTGCAGATCCCTCAGCCTACTGGCACAGATCCTTCATCCCACTGGCACAGACTTTCTAGCTTCAACCACTGACCTTTGGGCCTTCCGAGCACAGATTTGTGAATCAGACTTGCATGAGACATTGTAGTAGGTCTAAGTCTCAGTTGGACTCCTGAGGGGCATTGTCATGGGCTCAATGTCTTCAGTTGGACTCATGCAGGATGTTGCCATGGGAGCCGGGCCCTCAGCTGGATTTCTTGGGTCTCAATGTGTGGATAGATCCACACTTCTTGTATTTAACTCTGGGTAACTATTACAAAATAATACTATAAATTACGTGTCCTGTATTGTCTTGTCCTCCTTGCAAACCCTGACAACAACAGTATGCTAATTCAACTATCACACAACTTTAATCCATATTCACACACCCCAGATCCAGCCACCTCAAAAAAGCCCTACCTATAAGCACATGAGGCATTAGGGGGACATCTAGATACAAGCCATAACACACTTTCCCATACACCCCAACCTCCTGCCTGTGTAGCACTGGTTTCCTTTCAGGAGATTCTGTAGCACTGTCTTTGCCCAACCAAGAATTTACCCACTTCTTGTGTTAGACTGTAAGTTTCTAGAGGGTGAAGTCTGTACCCATCTTGTTTACTGTGATTTCCCTGCCATCTGCACTGACTTTGCAACAAATAGTTGATTAATTGACTAATGCTTCTCCCATTAACTTGAAATGTATTGATCATAGCTGGGCATGGTGGTGCACGCCTTTAACTCCAGCACTTGGGAGGCTGAGGTAGGAGGAGCGTTGTGAGTTTGAGGCCAGCTTGGGCTACAACATGAGCACAAGGCCAGTCTGAGCTACACAGTGTGACCCTGCCTCAAAAAACCAGGGCCAGGAGTTTGGCTCAGTGGCTTAAGCACCTGTCTGGCAGGTGCGAGTCTGTGAGTTCGATCCCTGGTGCTGAAAAAAAAAAAAAAAAAAAAGAAAGGAAAGAAAAGGATATGTATTGATCATTTTGACAAGCCCTCCACCTCTGAACTAATGGTGACTCAGACTTTAAGTTTCCCCACATACCCATGGCCTCTCTTGCTGCAGTTTTGTAAACTCCAATCCAGTTGATTAATGCCCCTGTACTTCTGCAATGGCACTGTTCTATCTGTTGCCTCCAGCTGTAGTCAGTATTAAGCCCATTAATTGATTTGTATCTTAGATGTTTTCAAATTAGAATGTTCTTCCTAGTCATGGCTCTTTTTCTAGAAAGGGATATAAGTAATCAAATGTGGATTTTGTAGCTTGCAGTGGACTGATACAGTAGTTAATTCACTGACTTGCTCTTCGAGTTCCAGTCAACTAATTTATTTAACCAGATCACACAAATGGCCAGTCAGTATTCAAGAGCTCGGGGGTGGAGTATAAGAGGTGGTGGCTTTTTCCATGCCTGAATAAGAAAAAGTCTTTTCTCATTTGCTTTTTCCTTCTGGCTATATACTGGGATGTATATCAAAATCATACAAGTTGAGTCATGTTTTTATAACATTAACTCTATGGGGAAATTATCCAAGTTTTAAACAATTGACTTACAATTTTACTTAAGGAACACAGCCAGCTCATCTAAGTTACTTGTATAGAAATAAAATAGAGCAGAATATAGAAAGATCAGATAGGTTGGATTGGGTATGATTGAAAGGATACTTGGGATAGGATATGATGGATTGAATAGAATGAGTAGGATAAAAATGGATAGCATGGCTAGGATAAGATGAATGGGTTGGGGTGGGAGGGGGTGGGATGGGATGGAATAGGATAGGAAGTGACTCAAGTATTTGTATCAAAAGTAAATTTCTAGGATCCTTCCAGAAGCAGCAGAAAAGTAGTTTTTGTTTAAAAACATCATTTTTAGGTAGAGTTGACATTTGAAGCACATTGTTGAGCTTTCAGTGCTTACAGCACAAGTGACCCTTAATGAAAAGTTCCTAAATCATAGAAGACAGTAGGGGCTATGAAGATAATGCAAAGCACCTGGGGTAAAGGAGTAAATTCTAGCTCTTTCCTTCATTGGGAACACTGTTAGAAATCAGAGAGGAAAGAAGCTATGTCCAAAGAAACAGAGCACAGTTTTCAAGCAAGGCAACCCTAAGGTTTCCTATCTGGAAGGACTCTTGAGCTCTGGGTCCTCTAGGTTTGTGCCATTATCTCTTGGGCCCTCTCTTGGGATTCTTCCAGTGACCTGGCCTCCTTTGTATTCAGAATCTTCAGATTTATCATGGACATCTGTTCTGCTCCCCCATATATTCCTAGATCCAAGTAGACCTCAAGATTTGGATACTTTCTGCCTATTTCAAATTTCATTCCCACTCCACTATTCCCTCCCTGTCCTTAAAGGACTCTTGTCTTCCCCCTCCTTGAATTCCCTAGGTTGGTTGGTGGCACAACTGGCTTCTTCTTACTGTCACTGGTCACCATTGCTTTTGCTCATCCCATGTCCAGTTCAATACTCCACCTGCTGTGAATCTCTTAAATCCCAGATGGCTGCCTTCTGAGAAACCTGGCCGTGTAATAGCAGGGCCTAGCTTCTTCCAAAGTCACTTTCCTCTGGTGTATTTAAGGGAAGGTGGTTATTCTCATGTCAGTTTTGAGTCAGTCCACTCTATGGTCTGCTTCTCAGCCACTGTCTGGTTCATAAATTAGCACTTGCCCCTGTCTAAGACCTCTGCTTCCTTACTGCTGGTCACTCCTGAATTTCCAGAACATTTACCTTCCCTGAACATGATATCTCAGAGATGGAGCGATGTCCAGCACCTGAACACTACTTCCTCTTTTTCTCCTAAGCGCTCACATCTCCCACTGGCTCATTCCTCAAGGCATCTCTTACCTGGGCCAGTCCATGCATCAGACTTCGATGGAACATTGGAAGGAGATGACACTTTGAGCACAGATCAACAGACAACATAAAATAACACAGGTCACCATTTGTTTCAGGTCCTTAACCCTGCCACTGGGAACCATAAACCTTCTTTAGGTAAACTACACTTGGTTCTCTCACTGCTCCCCCAAATCCCAGAATCCCCACGGATCATCTCTCACTGTCAGATAAAAAGTAATAATTCCTGTGGCTTTGCTTTGCAAAATATAAATGTAAAGTGATTTTAGTTTGAGTCTTTCCCAACTCATCAGTGATTGCATAACATATCATGCCCAGTAACCAACTTTCCTAGCTGATTATTTTCTCCAAACCCTAGAAAGAGATGCTGCTTCAATCTCATCTTCTGTGAAGCAAACGCTCCATTTTCTCCTTGCAGTGTCTTTCTTCTCTGCCATGCCAGCCCTGCCTTGGTTCAGCCTCACTACAGTTACTTTGAGGTTGGCCTCCCTGTCTCCCAACTCACTGGGCCCTGCTCCTCACTCTGCCGCCAGATTTACCTTTTAAAGCTCAATTCTGCCGCTCCCTTATTCCACACTTTCAGGAGTCTCTGTCTCCCACTGGAACATCTCAGCACGCTGGTAGTTGGTTCTAGAAGCTCTTGGCTCCACTCCTGTAGAGGATGGGAACTTCCTGAGCAAGGAGCAAGGAGTAAGGAGCAAGACGCACACTTCCTTGAATTGGCACAGTCCTCAAGAACTCCAGCTCATCCTTTGACACTCAGCTCGCATGCGGTCTTCTCCAGGGCTTCATCGGGGTTGGCGGCTCTGCTTCCCTCAGGACTGTCACTCACCCTGCCTGCCGCCAGCAATGGCATGGTCCAAGCTGCTTATGCAGTGCCTCATTCACAACATATTTTTTTCACAAACCAGAAGGCTCAGTCTTCCTCCTTTTGGGACACAGTGTCTTTCACTACACATGCCACAAAATTCATGACTGTCTTTTGGGAGAAAAAAGTTAACTTATTTATGAATGAGCAATAAGGAAGAATCTGAAGAGACAAAAAGAGTTATGCTTGACTAGTGTATGTCCCTTCCTTAGACTCCATGCAGCTAGAGGACAGAGACAAGAAGGAATTATCCCCCCCACAGCCCTGCCTTTAGGACTCCACATTCATTCCCTAATGGAAGAAATTGAAGATGCACTGGATTCAGAATTTGATATCTAAAGCAGGGATCTGCTTGGACTGCTTTGAGCAAGCTACCTAAAATTAACAGAATATGGACACATATTTTCCTAAACAGCCTGTGTTCAAAGCAGTGTCATTATTCGCAAATGCAGTGAATAAACGTGTTTGATTTGTATGAAAAGGGAGCATGACTAACAGATTCCACTTCTCTAAAACAAAAGTAAATAAATAAACATGTTTACAGACAATGACTGCAAATAAGCACCAAGTCTTCATATCGCCAGCTCCAAGAACAACCGTGGTGTTTTCAAATACAACATCAACACACACACAAAGACACTGGGAGGCACGCGTGCGTACACACACACACAGATTAAAAATAAGTAGGCAGAGACAGAAGGCTTTTTATAAAACTTCTGATTCTAAAAGCATCTCCTGAACACTTTGCCCCACATGCCATCAGGTGGCTGACAGAGAAAGGGGTAGCGTAGGCCCTGAGCTGTTAGCACCTGAGGGTACTTGGAAGGTGGAAAGCTAGTTCCAAAGAAGAAGAAAGCTGGAGTCAGCAGACAACCTAGGGGTGGTTCTAGTAAGGAGTAATGAGTACTACTTTACTGGCTTAAAGTTTCCTGAATCACCAAAGTTTCCTTTTTCTGGCTTTGTTAAATCCCCTGCAGTGGAAACTCTATATCGTGAAGCATAACAAATCCATAAAGCACCCAGTATGAGATGGCTCCATGAGTTTATAGCCCTAATAGCTGCTCACAACAAAGCCCATTTAAATGGAGACTCTGAGTCATCACTACCTAACAAAAGAACTGCCCATCTGTGCAGACTGGGGAGAAAGGGACTCCGGCGGAGCGCTGATGTAAGCTGATGTCCTGTCACGGGCTTTCACTGAGAGCAGAGATGAAGCCCGGTGTCATCAGCTCTACCTTGGGTCCGGCACCACGATCATTCCACAATGTTCTAAAGCCAGGCTGAGGTGACTGGGTGATGCCAGTCTTTGAATTCAGTCCAAAGGCCATGCAACGAAGGCTTGCATACCAGTGGTACCACACTGCATGATGATCCAGTTGGCTGGGACCTCCAACCTACATCCAAGTCAGGTGTCAGAATGTTTTCATGATCACAGCATAATCCATCTAATCAGCCACAGGAATTACAATGCTGTCCGCTATTCATGGAGAAACTGTGGTGATATTTAAGTCAGCAATAACAACACCTAACATTTATTGAATTCTTACTTCCTGTCGGAAATTGGACTAAGTGCTTTTGCACATTCAGACTCTATTAATTGTCAGAGAAACGCTGGGAAATGGATCCTACCTTATTATTATTATGACCATTTTACAAAATGAAAAGCTAAGGTTGTAAAAGACTCACTCTCTAATGCTTACCCACTAGAACCCGAAGTTACCCCTCTCACCCAACATCACACAGTAAGGGGAGCGGGAGGGATTTGCATACCAGAGCTCACACATTTAACTTCCATATCATAGAGGAAATCTTGAGCACTCATAGTGTTTTATTCTCCAACCAATGTGATAAATATGCACGAAGTTGGGTTGGAGCATAGCATGCCATTCTAAGAAGCAAAATGGACAATAACAAGTTAGGATTGGAGTCCAACAATGCAGTATGTGAGCTGAAACAAAATGAAATTTACCTCTGGCTCACTGCATTCTGGTCCCACATTAAAAGCAGTGTTGCTGGCTAAGAAAAATGTTAGCCACGTGTTTCTGGTTCATTTACACTCAACTCATCCCAGTATCTGTCTGAATATACTGCCATCGAAAATGACTTATAAAAGCCTCTCAAAAGCCTTTTAACTTGCCTTTCTTCAAGTTATGCCAAGAGTAAATGGAACTAGATCATCCTAACATTTTAAACTTAGAAACCAAAGTATCTGAAGAGGCCAAAAGGACATTTTCTGCTCTGGAAGGGACATGTCAAAAACTATGCGTGTAAGAGCTCTCGGAAGTTTAAATCTCAGATGAGCCTTTATTGCCTTACAAAATCAGACAGGAATGGTGAAACCTTCTCTTTAGAGATGAGGTTTGAGATTTTTCACTAAGCAAATACTATAAATACACTTTGCAGTGTACAGGAGCAATGACCAATAGATGTTTAAGTCAGGATTTTCATAATCGCATGTAACGTGTTGAACATACACCTTATATACTGAGAGTCAGAGCAAGCGAGTGTGACTGCCACAGGAGTGTGGAACTAGAAAAATCAGCCATGCTTCCGAGCAGCAGTGGCCTTCCAAACAGCCCAGTCGCCTCAGGAACACCATTTAGTGCACACTGCTTTACACACTGTGATCAGGTGCCCGCAGGTTATGCAAGGCTTTCTATCGAGGATAAAAGTCCAGCCAGCTTAGCAGAAGAAACTGAGCAGACTGGGGAACCCTCTGCCACCCCAGAAGGCTAAAGCAACTGGAATCCTGTGAGCTGTGGGATGGCCAAAATCCTGCTGAGGTTCTTCCTGCAGATGTCTAAAGGTAAAGCATCTCTAACACGTCATTCTGAGGAGCAGAAGAATATTCCAAATATTTCCTTCACTAAAAGAAGGGGCTCTCCAAAGTTGATGAACTCTTGAGAGAGTTGGGTTTTTTCCATGACAAATAATAAGATTGTACATGTGTTATATAAACAATCAACAATTTGGGTGGTGATGGTAGTAGGTGGTGTCTCAATGGTCCGCCAGCCATCTAAGCACACTACACAACCAGCCATGGAGAAGTAAGGAACACAGGCCTCCTTGGAGGTGTTAGCACCTTGTTGACATTCATATTTGTTTGATTTTCCCCCAGAAATTTTTTTAAAATGAAGTTTCTAAATTCTTTTAGAAAATAAATCCCTTTGAAATTTTTTTTTTCTTTTTTTGAACGGCATATTTCTCTACTAGAAAGAAAGTCAAATCACTTCATCACAGGAACCGCTCTGCGGAAGAACTCACCTACATCTTTCATTCAAACAAGCAGTTAGTTGGAAGTTAAGAATGGTCCCCAGCTGGGGCTTCTAACATTAACTCCTCTCTGTCTGGTTTACTTCCTTCAGAATTGCTATATAATGAAAACACACTAACGCTAACCACACAGAATCGATGACCCCCTGAAAAGTAAAATAAAACAGTAAGAAAAAGTAAAGATCAATATTTTATTCCATACTTCAAATAAGATTTCCTGGGTTCTTTTTGCTTCAAACTCCTAAGGTTTTAAAGCCAATTTCTCTTTCAAAGAACTGTTAAGGAAAAATTTTTAATGCTCTAAATAGAAAATCCCATATCATGTGGCAAACCCCTTGGGAATCTTTATAAGTGAGAAGACCATAAGGAGAGACTATAGTCTACAGTCAGAGTGACATCTGACTTTGGGCAAAATATTTTCTCTCTCCAGCAGTATATATCTACTGCTGTGTAATAAAGGAGCATAAATTTTGCCATATAAAACAATCCATTCTGAGAATCTCACCATTTCTGTGGAAGAGGAATCCCATCCAGTGAAGCTGAGCCCTCTATTTCAGGGTCTCTCAGGTGGCTCCACCAAGGGACCAGAGCTCAGGTCTCATCTGAGGGCTCAACTGGAGAAGTAACTGTACCCAAGTTCACTTCCATGGTTTTTGGTACAGTTTTCATCTTTCAAGAGCTGTTAGGTTGAGGCTCATGGTTTCAAAGTGGACACTGACAAATTAGAACCTACAGGTCTGAGGTTACAGGGATCTCACCGAGTTTCTCTTTGTGGATCATCATGGCTTAAGTCTCTAAAATGACCTTCTGTGTGCAGAAAATGGTTGTATTCTGTGACACCTGGATTTCCCCAACCTGGCAATTCACTTTATCAAAGCTGGCAAGGGAATGGAGGGAGATCTGCTAGCATGGCAGAAACTACAATCTCATGTAGCCTACCCAATAAGTGACATCTCTTCACCTCTGCCATATCCTGTTCATGATGAGCCTGTCACCACATTCTGGGGGAGGGATCACACAGGGCATAACTTCCAGGAGACAGAGGTTGCTGGTTACTCTCTTTCACATCTCTGAACATCAGTTTTCTCATTTAGAAGATACGAGTGATAGTGATCTCTATTTCATCTGATTGTTGAAAGAATTGAATGTATTTATTCATATAAAGAGATCAGAAGAGGGTCAGACACAGAGTAAGTACTCAATAAATATTAGCTACCATTGTCACTAGTTTTATATTTATTTTTACTTTAATATTAGGTCCTAGACACCAAGCTCTTTTGGTTTCCCATGAACAGATTAAATATATAGGACAAGGAAAGTACCAGGGTCTTGCATGAAACCCCAAGTTGACTAGCATAAATGACACCCAAATTAGGATCCAGCTGCCTCTACTCTACAGCATTATCAGTCTAACAATTCTGGAACATCTGTGACAATGTCGGGGGGTGGTGCTTTCTGGTTAAGACGGGAGAGATGATTCAAGTGCTTCATTACCTAAGTTTAGATACCTTTTAGCTATAGATATAATTGCAAAAGCCAAGTTGTTTATTGACTCTAACTTTTAAATGACACATCCACTTTCTGTTTCTAAGTATTATTCTGATCATAAATTTACCAAAAATAACTAGAAGTGTGTGACTCATAGACTCAGCCCTGTCTGCACTGACTGCAGGTCTGACCCCTGTGCATGTAGAAGGGGATGATTTTGCCCCTGGGATATCTCTTTTTAAGAAAGTCCAGTGTAACAAAATCCAAACCTTGAACCTGGCACTGTTCATACAGCTAGCAAACGTATTTATCCCCCTTAGCAAAAGAACACTCCATCAGCTTCCCTCAAAGGATGGCCTCCTCCAAGCATTTATGGGTTTAGAGATTAGATCAACGACTGGAGGCAAAGAAGCAAAACTGAAAGTTAGGCACTCATTCAAGTAGTGATTAGACACTAAGGAATCTCTGAAAGTCATAACATAAAGGAAAAGAGTCTTCTGTACACAAATGGATATGCTATATTTGTCCCACTTCATTTCCCTACACAGACTGTGAAATCCCACAGTGGGGGGAGGGGAGACATGTTCCGGGCACTTGTGAAAGTCTGGTCCTTTGCCTGACACCACACACAATCAAGCCTCTATATATGTTTGTTGAGGTACTAAGTGATAGAATGTCCAGTTCATTAGTTGTCAGACAAGTGATGCTCTCTGAAAGGTCAAAAGTGCTGGTTTTAAGTACAATCCCTGTTCTTAAAATATGAAAAGAGGCCAGGGATATAGCTCAACAGCATAAGCATCTGCCTGGCGAGTGTAAGGTCCTGAGTTTGATTCCTGGTACCATAAAATAAAATAAAATAAAATAACATATTTATTAGCTAATCAATAAAGATAAGCTTCAACAAATAGAACAATTGGTCATCTACCCGTGTGCAAACAAGTAAACCTTAAACCAAATTTTATACCTTGTGTAAATATTAACTCCAAGTATATTACTGTCTAAAGGTGAAATGTAAAATTATACAATTTTAGTAGAAGAATACACAGTAGAAAATCTTTGTGATTTGGGTTATTTGAAGAATTCTTAGACATGTCAACAAAAACATGACCCTTAAGAGAAAAAGATGGATCAATTGGGGTTCATTGAGATGAAGAATTTTTACTCGCTGAAAAATTACTGTTAGAATGAAAAGATAAGTGACAATGAGGAGAAAATATTTGCAAATTACTGAACTAACAAAGGCCTTGTATTCAGAGTATGTAAAGGACTCTCAAAACTTAACAATATGAACCAAACAAGTTATAATTGTGCAAAGAACTTGAACAGACACTTCACCAAAGACATTGTAAGCACATGAAACAATCATCATGAGCTATCAGGAAATGCAAATTAAACCCAAAATAAGATTCAAATACATATCTATTTAAATAGCTAAAGTTAAAACTGTTGACAATTCCAAGTTGCAGCAAGGATACAGGGCAACTGGTGCACCCATTTGTTGCTGGTAGAAATGCAGAATGATAATGCCATTCTGAAACCATACATAAACTTAAAAATACACTTACCATTTGGTCCAACAGGCTCCCTCATAAGTACCCTAGAGAAAATAAAACAAAACAAAAAACTATGTTCATACAAAAGCCTGTACAGAAATGTTCAGAGTAGCAGTATTTGTCATTGCTCAAAACTAGAAACAACCAAAATATCCTTGAACAGAAATAAACTGTGGCATATCCAAATAATGGACTATACCTCAGCAATAATAAAAAATAAAGATCTTATGGATGCGCCAATAACTTGGAAGATTCATAAAAGTACCATGATATGTAAATAAATCCCAGATCAAAAGGTTACATATTATATGAGTTCATTTATATAATATTGCAATAGTTAATCATGTTAGTTTGATTAACTTGAGAGACACTCTTTGAGAGCAGTAAAACACAATTTTGGGTATGCTTGAATGGATCACAGAAGCATAACTTTGGGGATGGTATTGGGTTCCTGACCCTTTCTTTCCTGGCACTCTATCCCTGTACCCTGCTCCTCAGATACTATGAACTAAGGAGCTTTGCTCCACTGCTCCCTCCATCCATGTTTCTGCCTTGGAACCAGCTGACCATGGACTGATACCTCTGAACCATGAGCCAAATAAACCTCTCTTCCTTTAAACTGTGGGTGTCAGGTGTTTTGTCCCAGCAATGAGAAAGCTGATCAATACAATCATGAAAAGATACATCTAGATAATGAAGAGCTCAGTGATTGCTAAAGGTGGGGTGGGATGAGAGTGTGACTATAACCTAAGAGAATTTTTTAGTATACTGGAACTCTTATGTGACCAATTGTGGTAGTGGTAACACTAGTCTATGTATTAAACTTCATAGAACTGCACAGTAAGGACAGGGCAGCCAATTGTACTGTGTGATCATTTAGAAATAAATAAAAAGAGATACACCTGGTTTTATAAAGATAAACTTCATGGTCCAATCTACCTCATGATAATTTTCTGTATAAAATGAGAGGATTTCTGTTTTTAAAAGCATGCAGCAAGTAGCTCCTGACATAATCTCTTTCAAACTCATTCTAAGACATATAGAAAAAAAAAAAAAAGAAAAAGAAAAATCATAAAACTTACTATTACTCCAAAAACATGGATAAACAAACTCTGGAAGGTTGTCAGAAAAGGTTTTCCACATGACCAAGGGAACTGAGTTGAGAATGAAATACAAGGTCCGCCTGTGTTAAACATACCACAAAACAGGTGGAAAGATCTTTTATCCAATCCTTCTGTCTCTTGGTCATGCTGCTGCAAATAAGAAAACTGAGCAGCCATGTCTTTGCTGTGTTGGAGAACTACTTAACAGAGTAGTTTTTTCCTTTTTTCATTTCCAGGGAGATACTGCCATTCCCAAAATCACCTGCCTAGCAATGAGGAAGCCATTTGTACTGCTGCATAGGGTCAGGAAAAATAAGCTGAAAACATAGGAGAGGGGGAGGAAGGAACTAGTAGATGTTCCCTTGGGCTTTTCTGGTGTTCTCTGATGTCTGGGTTTTCTTGGGATTTTCTGATGTCAGAGAATCCTGAAGAGAGAAGGAAGGATGCCCACGCTATTTTAGGAGAGTTGCATTAGATTATTTGGTATCTGAAAAATGCTCTCCAGTATCCATCTTGGATCTTAGACTCATGATAGGGGACCTAAGAGGTAGAAATAATCAATACTTCCCAGATGGATAATGAGGCAAGGTTTAGGATGCCTCATTTACGACATTGACTCTAACACCTAGTAGTCTTGTGACCCATACAAAGTCATTTACCCTTTTCGTGATTTCAGTTTCTCAGGTATACAAAGGAAATAGAAGTGTCTATCTCATGGCGAGTTAATATTAAAGCTAGTAGCAATAAATTCTCCTTCACTTCGTACTGTTTTTACCATAGTATTTTCTTTTTCCTATCTACTCATCTTTAAATGAGAAGAGATTAAAGGAGTACATGACCACTGTCATCGACATTTACATGGCTCAGTGCTGCATCAAGTTGCCTTGTAATCAACTTACAGAATTTCTTGATAGAAACCATGTAGGCCAGAATGGAATAGAACAACGTCTTCATGGTGAAGGGAAAAAAGAACTGTCAACCTTGAAATCTGTGACCAGCAAAGATATCTTCAAAATTAAGGTGAAATATAGACTTTTCCAGACCAACACAGATAGGAGAATTTATTGCTGACAGGTTATAAGGTTCAAAGACCTTCTTTTAACAAAGAATATTCTCCAGGAAAAAAAATATAATGATACCAGAAGGAAATTTGAGTTTACAAAGAATTGAAGAGTATTAGGTTGGAGAATATGCAGATAAATAAATAAATAAGACATTTTTCTCATTTTTAATCTTTTTAAAAAATAACTTACTGCTCAAAACAAAAACGACAACGGATTGTGGGACTTACAAGATGTTGAGGGGCTTACAATATAGAATTAAAGTGTTTGAAAGAAATACTGAATACTGAAAAAGGGGAACCATGAGAAGTATACTGTTGTAGGTACCTTATTTTATTTATGAAGTAGTCTAATATTATTTGAAGAGAGACTGCAGTAGTTGTGTATTAGAAATCCTAGAACAACCATAACAAAAACAACCAACCATAACAAAAGTAACAAAGAATAATCCAAAAGAAGGCAGAAAGAGAGAGAAAAAAGAAAAGGTTAGGTAAGACAAAAAATAGTAACTTTGATCCTAGTCATATGAATAATTACATAAAATATAAATGATCTATAAATACTCCAACTAAAACATTGAGATTGAATGAAAAGCAAGACCCAAATTTATACTAAGAAGAACAATTTTGAAAATAATTGCCCAGACAGATTAAAATGTAAGAATATAAGCATAGAGAACATACCAGGAAAATGCTAATCAAATAGGAAGTTGTTATATTAACATCAGATAAAGCAAACTTTAAGACATATTAGCAAAGATAAAAAGGGATACTTCATAATGATAAAAGAATCAGTATGCCAAGTTGTAATGGTTGATACACTGTCAATTTGGGAAGTTTAAAAGCTTAACTAAGTAACTCAGCAGTTCTACATCCTGGAGTATAGAGGGAATGCCTTAGGGTGACTGTTTGGGCTTTTGGATGTTGTAATGGTTGATTCATTGTGTCAACCTGAGAAGTTAGAAGTTTAACTAAGTGGCTCAGCAGGGAACCGTGGTCCTCACTGTGTAAATATTCTGAGCCTGTTCAAGGGGAAAGCAGGGAGATGATGTGATTGCTACACCCACCCGAAGGTGGGTAGCCTGCATGCAATATAAGGGATAAAAAGAGTCTTGTTTCCCCTTTTCCATGTGTGAGTTCTTGTGGATTTTGCTGTCTTCTGCTGCCTTGAAGTGTTGCCCTGTGCCATGTTACCCTGCCTTGGAGCCAGCTGATTATGGACTGAAACCTTCACAAACTGTGAGCTAAATAAACCTTTTCTCCTTTAACTTTTGGTGTCCAGTATTTTGTCTCACAAACAATAGAAAAATAACTAAGATATAAATTCATATAACAATCCTAAATGCATACCTAATAACAGAGCTTCAAAATACATGAAATAAAAATGACTGAAAGGGAAGGAGAGAAACGCATTATGATTATATACTCAGAAATAAAAACAAAAAAACTAAATTATTAGAATACTAGAGGAGGGAGACTGAAAAGCTTACATTTCAACAATTTTCATGTACAGTATCAGCAACCAATTATAAAATGCAAATAAAAGGAAAAGTCTACTCATAAAAACAACTACAATGTTTTGCATTCCAGGAAAGTCATAAAGTCCTCAATAAAAATAATAAAAATCTTTCCTGAGAAATGTTTTTTTTGAGTGACTGAAGAGTCACTAAAAGATGATCCTTACAACCTATGTTCAAGTCTGAACTTTGAAGCTTTATAAATCTATATGGAGTCTCATAACTTTCCATATTCCTGCAGGAACTTTGTAGTATTTAAAAAAAGATGCAGAACTCTTTCATTAACACATCATCCAGAGAAGTTCCTGACATATAGTAAGCCGCCAGATATTATTGGATAGATATATGTGTAAATGGGTAGATTAAAGTAAGACATGAATGGACCTCTCAACAACTTATCAACCAGCTGAAGGGCATGGACGAAGAAAGTTTTTCACTTCATGACAGCCGAAATGCCAGATGAGCAAGAACACCAGAGGAAGAGGCTGCAAAATAAATATAATCCACAAGATCATGCCCCCATAATCTGCTCCCTCCATCTAGGGCCCACCTCTTATTTCCATCACCTCCCAATAATGGCATCAAATTATGATCTCATTATCCATTAATGAAATTAGGGCCCTCATAATCCAGTCACCTCTAGAAATACAAACACACCCAAAAGTGTGCTTTACTAATTTCCTAGGCATTTCTCAATTCAATCAATTTGACAATCAAAATTAACTATCACATTAACTATTACTATACTTTTTTTTAATAAAGAGACCCTTATTTTGGAGGTCAACTCATGCTATCATTTGTCTTCTTTGTGTGTCTCATTCAGTGACTCTCAAAACATGCAAAAACATTCTGGAGCAATGTGCCATTTCTATTTAAACAAGAAAATAAACCTAAAAGGACACAAGACTCAAAATTGGGAAACAGGAGGACTGCTTCCAGCAACCCCAGTGCACTGCTGTTCATTCAATCTCAGTATTACTGTGAGGATTGATCAGCTGGATGGGTGGGAACTAGTGCACTGTTTCAGCTCTCCAGAAAACCTCACTACAGTTTCCAGCAACCTCAGACTAACATGGCAATATTGATTTCATCTAAAGGGAATTACTCTTAATAACATTTTCTTTTAAATCACACTGAAAGATGCTATCTTATTTAACCAAGTGGTGTTGATTAAAAGGTTGAAATGAATGCTAAGTGAGCTGCTTTGTTTACGAGCAGAAACAATTATTTCTTTAGTGCTATGCTTCCATCGCTATAAATTAATGTTTTTTCCCTGTGCTTCATTGATGGCTGGTGAATTATGCAAATATTTTTCCTGTAAGAAATTAGATAATGGTCTCCATGCTTTTTATAGCAAGGGTTGTAAATAATGACAAGGTACATTTTGATTCAAAATATTGACCTCAATCTAGGTCACCTAACTTCAAATGTTTAACCATTAAAATCAAGTTATATTTTGATGACTTGAAATCTATGAAATCAAGTTATATTTATAAGTACATGATTTTCCTAGAGAAATTAAGTCATTCTGGTATAACTTTTAAAAGGAAAGTGATTTTGGGTCATTCTAGAAACTCATCATTTCAACAGTCACCTTTCTCTCTACTCTGAGCACTAGCATTTTCAAGAGAGAGCTATTTTCATTCTGATATCATAAATAGAAATAAACATATCAGCCTTCACATGATCTGCCACAATATTATCTCACAATAAGGGTGTTTGTATGTAAATACAGTTTACAAGTCAGACCTTGGCACTGTGTGACTATTAAACAACAATAAAAAAAATCAGTGAAAATCAAATGCCTCAAAGTAGTTTACAGATAACCCCAAAACTTGCTAGTACCCTTATCCCCACAAAGGAGGCATTTTTAAATGCAAATTTTTCAATACTCTAATTGCTTCAAGAGCATTTCTGATTAGCAATCTTAATAATGTGCTAGTGCCTTTTCATCTCAACTCCCAGGATTTTGTATTATGTGTCGGTATGATTCAAGAGAAAGTCCAAATCTTGATCCCACTGCACAGATGCAACCTAAGACTGCAAGCCAGTGGTTCTGAGCTCCAGGCCAACCTGTCTTACTTGACCCCTGTCTACCCAAAGGAGGAAAGCAGCTCGACTAGGCTCAGCAGTGAGGGAATGAAGTGCATCGATTGCTCGTGATTATTAGCTGGAGTGGGATGAGCCTCCTCCTTATTATGCAGATTAGCAGAGCTCTCAGTCCCAGCATATTGTGCAGATGCGGGCTAGCAGCTGCTCCTACAGATGGCAAGTACACAACTCCATTAGGATGGATCTATTGTCTCCTCCTGGCTCACTGAGAGCTGGGGCAGGCTTGGCAAAAAGAAATTGTTTCACGATGAGATGTAAAGGCACACACACACTCTTAAAATTCTGCACCCAGGAGACTCTTTACACAGCAGGGCTGACAGCACTCAAATTAGAAATCTACCCTAAATAAGGACTTTCGTATGTCACAATTAAGCGTGTGTATTTTTTAAAGCAGATTAACCATTAAAATTGAGTAGCATAATTCAAATTTTGCAAGCCACATGATTAAATATTCAGATTAAAAACAAATCCTAAGAGATTCATTCAGAAGTTTCCACTTCGTTCAGCTCTCCTGGGACCTTGTATTTTGTTAGCTCCCTTTTAAAGAGGCAAGTCAATTGTCCATAACACCAAAATGTGATAAGAACCTAAGTTCCCCCATAAAATGTTTGCTTTAGGACAGCTTACCTTTTTAAAGGTATTAATTATTCTAAAAAGCATAAAAGTAGTTAATATAAGTTAGTCTGATGTAAAAAGTATATATATAAGAATTCCTTTTAAATAAATAGCTTTTAAACCTTTAGTAACTAAATAACATTAGTGTATAATATTGGAGATGGTATAAAATATTTTGATTGCTAATGAGTTGAAGACATTGAACTGTGTAAAGGGTAGGATTGATTTGGTTTTGTTTTAACTTACGTTTGCCTAGTTTGTCACAAGTTTAACCATAAAAATCATTCTCGATCAAGAGAGACCCTAAAAGAAATGGAACTTTCAGAAGAGTGGGAAAAAATTGTTAGGATGTTACAAGGAGTATAATTTAAATTTCTCATCAAAATAAACATATAATGTCAAGTATGTTCAATAAAAGCTTAAAAGATTCAAACATGGAGTCAGCTGACTGCACAATAGAGAAAAAAGTGGTAACCTACTTAATTCTCGGTCTAATTACTGTGAACAGCCAAAAAAAAATAATGGGAAGGCATATAAAAAAAGATATCTGTTATAGAATCAGAATCGATGGAGTATAAATTAAGGGAAAAGAAGAAGAAATGGGGAAATGTAAATGTAGAGTCATGCTTTCCAAACTTCTTTACTATTACCCATACAAAGAAATAGTTTTCATCATAATGCAGCCTACAAATGTGTGTATATGAGCAAAGTTTACAAAACTTACCCTTTCAATTAATGATGCATTCCCATGTTTTTCTATTTTATTTTCATTCTATTTCCTCATACTGTCCACGAAATTAAATTTACTTCACAACTATTTTTCCCAGATTATTTTTATTTTAAGAACAAAAAAGAATAAATATGATACAGAATTTCAAAACAAAATAACAGGAAATTAGCACTAGTTAATATATTACAGAGAAACAAGAAGCATTCTTCCCATGACCCAGTGGTAACTGTGGGCTGGGATGAAGAACAAGAAATGTACTTCCTGTGAGCGTGGTCTGGGAAACAAGAGCCAAAACTCCCACCCCACTCTGCCCCCAAGCAACCAGCTGATTTGGAGGAACATAGACCGAGTTGATAGCAATTGAAGTACTAAAACAATTTCATTCTTGTATTATTTGATCGACTTTGCAGGCCTAAAGCCAGTAGTCTGAGCATCCATTTAGAGGATAACAATATACAATGTAGCAACTATGGGAAATTTTACCCTGTCTTGTTTCTGAAATCCAATATTGTTCTCACTATTTTGCTTTACTCCATTTTATTGTTTTATTTTATTCAATGTTTTGTTTTGATTGGTTTTATTGTTTTGTTTTATTTGACTATGTCTGATGATATAGGCAACAATTTTGAAGATAACAAGAGGCATTATGGTAGCAATTGTTGATTTCCTATGGTCCTGTTTTGAAGTCCTGTATCACTTTCACTATTTTGTTTTAATTGGCTTTATTCTGTTTTAATTTTTTTGTTTTATTCTCTTTAAAATAAAATAAATATATATAGTATATTATTGTCTTCAAAGTAGTTGTTCAAATTATAAGATTAAGCATGGAAAAAAACTGATCAAACAATCAAACAAAGAAAGCATAAACTGTGCTTTTTGACTTCACAACTATTTTCGTAACTCACAATTTGAACAGAATGTGGCTAAGCAGCTGATATTGAAAAGAAAATAGATTGTGTGAATGTCAACATCAATCTAAAGGCAACTTGTGCTCTCCTCTAAATGGCCAGTCTCAGACAGAACTGATACTTTCCACGGTTTTGCAAGGAGGCAAAATCACAAAGACTGTGTCCTGCCTAAGAAGAACCTGAACTTGTGAACACCATGTGGCAGTGTTGTCAGTGAACAGGAGAGATAGTCAAATTTGATTCAGATTCTCTGGCTTACATAAACAGAGCCCAGTTATTTACTATGAGGCTTTGAAATTGCCTTGCTGTCTTTTCTGGCAGTTATCAGCCCTTGGTACCAGCTTCTCCTGTCTGTTGTCTGATTTTTGTAGGATATCATCGAAGCTAAGAGTGCTCATTTCCCTGCCAGACAAGTCAGAACATTCTTTCTGAGCCTTGAATTCCAGAGTCGCTACAGGATCTCTATGTATCCAAAATCCATAAGGTTGTTTGACTTCCCTGCAATCCAAGGCTGCTTGAATACAGGTCCCAGACTAATGAGCAGGTTGACCATCAGGGCAGTTTGAAAACTCCCCCCAGTTTCAGTACACAGATGAATTTACAGTGCCAATAGAGCACTGGTTATGATTTACTGAATTCAACCACTCTTATTCCTGACTTCTCCAAATCCTTCTTAGTGTCTCTGTTCACACACTTTCTGTATCACCCAGGGCCTTTCCTATTCCTTATTTCTATCTGTCAAAATTCTTCTTCCTCCCCATTTAATCACATTCTTTTATACCTGGATATGAGCAGATCAATCTTGCCTAGGGATTGCAATCCTTGATGGCAGGAACCAAGAGAGATTTATCTTTGATCTACTCCCATCCAAATGTAGATAAGAGAATAAGTGAAAATAAATGAAATAGCATATATGAAATCCCAGTATATAATACAAATTACTATGAAAGTGATAGTTCTTACAAAATGATTTCATCTCTCTCTTTTATACACACACACAGCAAGAGAATTCTTTATTTTTCAGTAAGGTCATCTATCCATTTATAGCATCCACTCCACAAGAACCCTGGATGCACCATAGTGTCCTCCTTATTTCCCTCTGTAATTCTTCCCAAAAGTCTTCTTGTATTTTTTTCTTCTTACAGCTTTGTCCTCATGCCAGAATTTTGGCTAACAGCCTGCACCATTCGGAATAGAGCCTTACACAATCCAAATGCATGTGTTTGTCTCATGGTTTGATTTTACGCATAGATGTAATTAGAGTCAGCACATTCAAATTCATAACATCTATTTGAGGGGCCTCTGCTGAAACAGGGTAACAATAAGCTGGGCTGAGCTGTGGCTGTCCCGTTGATTGAAGCACATCCTCTTCAGTTTGGCAGTCCCCATCTTGCTCTACTGTCTCCGTGAGACCCAGCCAAGAGTCACCTACCATTCATTTATTAACATGCCTTTGCTGTAGATTTCTTACCATAGAGGCATATTCCTTTGACCTCACGTCTCTGCCAAAAGCAGGAAAAAGAAAAACAGGCTGGGAAGGTTGTATGATTTTTCTTACAGCAGAACTGCAACTTTCATTTATGCTCCTTTATGAGAGCCCTGAACGTTCAACTTTCCAATCCCTGATACAGTGTCAGTGTCAGTGCCAATTTGATCAAGGACACAGGACCACCATGAATGACATGATATAAAGGATTTATTATACGACTGAGGAGTGTGAGGACGAAGTTTGCAGAAGTTTGCAGATGAGGCTGAAATCTATTACTGTCAGTGAGGGGGTGGCAAACAGGAAGAAAATCTGGACATGAAGCAGGACTGAGTAAAGACCAATTAGAACCAGTGGAGGGAACCAGGTGTAATGGCATGTACCTGTAATCCCAACACCTAGGAAGCTGAGGCAGGAGGAGCACCATCAGTTGGAGGTCAGCTTATGCTACATAATGGGTTCAAGGCCAGCCTGAACTATATAGCAAGACCCTATCTCAAAAGAAAAAAAGCCTCTATTTGTCTCCCTTCACCCCTGATGATGCAGGAAGTTGGTGTCCTTTCCAAGGAGTTGCATGGGATCTCCCCAAGACTCAGAGAAGCTGTAGACATCTAGAAGCAGCTTCAGGAGCTCCAAATGCAGCCTTTCACAGCCAGGTGAACCACCCTGTAGACCAGAGATAATATTCATGAGCGGCAGGGAAGCCCAGTAGCCTGGAGCCCCACACTGAATTGCACAGAATACTAGCTGCTGATTCATGTCTGCCTCCCAAATTTAGGATAAATTTCTCTTGTGACAGACCCTGATCAAGAACCATTCAGAGAAGGGAACTCTGGAAAATGAAGTTTCACCTTAGCTAAGTGACCCAGTACAAAACCATTACTGTAGACAATGCTACAATTAGGGAATTACCGTATCAGGCACTATCAGTGTTACCGCACTTCATCGGAGCAAATACATCCAATCAAATAACAGAAGAGAGAGAAGATAGAGCTCAGAGACTGAAAGGATATATTTTAACTATTGTATCTCACCACCGTGACCCAGAACTCAGCACAGTACCTTGTACAGAGTTTGCATTTTGTATGTTTTAGGTCAGCTAGTCCTGGTTTCCTACTTAAGAAACAAATGAAAGTTGATATGCATCATAAGGAAAAGAATAGCAATATCATAAATCTTCTTTTGGTTCTATGAATATTGTTTCATGGTAGCTTTACTTCTGACCAATAAAGATGTTTTTGTATCAAATATATCTGTAGACTTCACATGTTTTCAATTTTAAACATAAAAATAATCTTTACTTCATATAGCAACTTCTCATCAAGAAATAAACCCTTAATTAAGTAAAGTATTTGCATTAAGAATAGAGATATAAACAAAATGTCAATTAATAAATACATCATGGAGATTAACCATAGCTAAATATTTCATCTAACAGAAATATGTGTCAAGTATTTTGCAAATTTCTTTGGATAAAAATAAATACAAAGTGAAAAAAAGATTAACCTAGTGAACCAGAAAATTAGACCCTCATTTCTTCAAATAATCAAAAGGCTTCATATTTTTATGAGAAGTGCTGATAAAGAAATCAAATATGAAAATAAATAGATTTCCATAATGTCATCTAGAATTTTATCTTTGTGGGATAAAATAGTTCTTTCACAGGTTCTCAATTTTACAAAGCCTAATCCCTAGAATAAATTTCTTATTTCATATCACTTTTAGTGGATCCACTTCACCGATACAGACATGCAGTACCAGAGATTCAAAATCAAATACATCAGAGACAGAAAAAAAAAATCCTGTCACTTACTATGTTAATACATAATTATTTAGAAACATCCCCACACTAATGATTGACAATTAGGAGTTTTTAGACTTTTTATCAGTGTTACTAAATGACATATTCCTAATTTAACCTGATTGCATACTTTCTTTTAGTAAAGATTAATCAGAAATTTTCTGGTAAACATTATGATGAACATTAAAAATGTAAATGTGCATTGTATTAGTAACATATTTAGCTCAGAAATATATACATTTTTAAAGACTCATACTCCTTTATTTGTTCTTCCAGGGTAAATAAAGTCCTTGAACAACACCCTCAGTTCTGGAACAGATTTCAAATTAAAATACATGTTTCTTGAACCTTATTTCTTCAAAATGTATAATCTAAAACTTCCCAGAAAGGTCCTCCCTCTATCCAGAAGCTGCTAAGAAGGAACCTCATTATTTCCCAGAACCCCAAGGGATCCCACTATCCCCTTTAAACCCATTATGCCAGCAAGTTTCATGTGGCCCCAAGCCACACAAAAGTTACAGAATTTAAAAGCCCACCCCATCCCTTTAGTCAAATTTGAAGAATAATTCATCAATGTAATCATGTTTAACATGTACTTTGCATACGGAATTATTTTTTGAATAAATTAATGAATTTTTCCACCAAAACAATGTACTCGCACATACATATTGAAAATCTATCTCAGATTGCTTTTAAAATCTGTTCTAGTCCTGTTATAAAAGATTCCCAAGCATCATTTATTATTCTGGTTTTAAAAACCCATTAATGAGTATTTGCACTCTGAAATAAATTCAGTTTTACAATATACTATAGCTGGAAAAGATTACAGCACAAACACAAAACTCTAAACTTCCCAAATTTAAGGTCCTGAGTAAGAAAGTGAAAAGGAGTGAGAGAGTTCTTCAGTTTGGGAAATGGAAGTGAGAATAAACTATTATGGAGTGATTGGTGCCAAGTGGGGACTGTTTCATGTGCTGTTGTTAAACCCACACTTGCTGATGGATTTTTCTCACGTTCAATGTGATATTTAGGGGGTAAATGAGACTAACGTGTGTACTTTTGTGTAGAACATGTGTATCTGTTTTAGAGAGCATAGGTTAGGTGGGAGACAGGCCTGTGGTGGTGTTATTTGGGCATTTTTAGTGCTTGCCAGCAAAAGCTCACCAACTGCTGTGGTTTTCAGGCAGCACAGTGACTTGGGTTCCAGATGTCAAATCCTTCTATACTGCAGTGACATCAAGTACATGAACAGAGGTGTTAATGCAAATGTTGTGTGTGCAAAATGAAGAAGAGACAATGAAAATTCTATAAGATGGTCTTATTCTCTCTCTGTCTCTCTGTCTCTCTGTCTGTCTCTCTCCATATGTATATAAATATATATTTATCTTCTATCTCTTTATCTCCTATGTGTGCATGCACATATGTACATGTACACACACACACACACACACACACACACCACATATGGCCCTCGGGCAGTATTTGCTGTAATGGAGCATCAGGCATGACTTGGTGGCTGCTTTGGGGAGGCAGATGCTCAGCTTCCCCCATCCTTGCTCTGTGACAGTTTCTATGTCATGTATGCCATCACCAGCCTGACACATGTATGCCATCCCCCTTAATAACCCAGGCAGGCCTTGGGTCAGAGGTTCCCCTCAAATGACTGACAGCCAGGAAGGCACCACACCTGCAACAGAACCGTCAGCTGGAGTGAGAAGACAAGGCCCCGTGGGGAGTTCCTTTCCCTCCCAACAAGGAACCTTCACTCAGCATGACCCGCCTTGGAGGAAGTTTCAGACAAGGTCCTTTCTTTTCCACTTCAAATCCTGCCTTAAAACAAGCTCTCTTAGCCACCTGCAAGTGCTGTAGAATCAATTTCCAAACAGAAATCGCTATGCAAAATATGCATAAGGCAAGATGGGTAAGGAGATGACAAGTTGCCCTGCCCTGCCTCCTGTCATGTGGGGTCTCCTCTTGCTTCTCCCACAAAGCTCTAAGAGGTTAAAGGAGGACTCACATGCACAGAATCATGAGACTGGAGGTGACCTAGGGAGATTATCCAGGCCTGTGTCTGGCATTACCCACAAGCTCAACTCCCCTTGCTGTCTTGGCACATTGCATTGTTATTTTAATGCCAATCACTAGCAAATGCTCTCTCTGTAAACACCCCTTAACTCTTAATTGTATCTTCATTTGGCATCCATTGTTTCTTTTTGGTTTTAGCAGAGATTTTTTTGACTTAGACCTGATTCTTTAGTCCCTTCTCCCAGGCCCCTGCTTAGTCAGTGCATCTAAATTCTTTATTTCCAGTTAAAACTAAGTGGTGTGAGTGCTGGCTCAGGATCCTAAATAGATCATGAGTGTTAAAGCTCTCTCTGCATTACATGAGCCATCTTGGATCTCATCATTCTAAAAGGGATGATGAGTCAGTTGATGGAGAGAAAGGATCAGACTGCAGAAGCTCACACACAAAGGGCCAGAACTAAAGAATCTTTATATTGTATACTGATTCTGCTGTGTTTGATGGCCTACAGGTCTCACCCAATGCATGTTAGGACAGCTCCATACCAATGGCTAAATGTCAGAATGAAGCATGTGGGTGTCATGGTGGTAAGAGCCAATGGGCAAGAAGACTTGCTGAAACTAACAATGAGAAATCTTTCCTGTCCATATTTTTGGAGCTGCTAGAAAGAAGGGAAGAAATGCAGATAAGACTTACTGTGCTAAGTGAAAGAAGCCAGGCACAAATGCCACATGCTGCGTGTTACATTTATATGTGATATTCAGAGTAAGTAAATCCATGGAGACAAGCAGCAGATTAGTGGCTGGCAGGGCATGGGGGTGAAGGTGACTGATACAGGTAAGGGGCTCCTTTTAAAGTGATAAAACTTCTGAAACTATGTAGTGGAGATGGTTGCATGACATTATGAATTTATTAAACATAACTAATGGTGAATTTTACATTGCATGTATTTTACCACAATTTTTTAAAAGGATATGCCTGCAGTTATTAAGAGAGGGAAAAATTCTCAGCTTCTTCTGCTTATAGGCTTTTATGCCAGGAAGAAGTGTCTTCTTAGGCCCTGTGGCATTTATGTCACCGGTACACACTCACTTAGGTAAAAGAGTGATGCAAACATACACTAAAATCTAGTTCTGACCCATCTACCTATGTGAGTCTCAACATCATTCCTGGAGTGATCACAGCATGTGTGGTTATGTCAAGGGCCCTCCATACCTCTTCTTTTGCAGTCCTCACAAGCCCACAGAGCACAAACCTTTCCCTCCTCTGATTTCCAGATGAAAAGCATGAAACTTTAGGGGGTGGGTGTCTTGCTATGTAGTCCAGGCTGACCTTAAACTCACCATTTAACCCTGACTAGCCTCAAATTCACAGTGATCTTCCTTCCTCAGCCTTCCCACTGCTGGAATTGCAGGCATGTGCTAGGAGCCTGAAACTTAAAAGAGTTGATTAAGTTGCTCAAAATTGCATAGGCAGAAGCACACAGTTAAGACTTGAGCTCTAATTTCTCCATGTCTAATATGGGAAGGATCACGGTTATTCTGCAAGATGGTCACTGGGACCAAAGAAGAGCAATGGAATGTCACTAAACTGGTGAACCTTCCTAGGCCCCCTTGGGGCAGTGCTACATGAGGTGTAAGAATTTAGTGAGGAGAGGTTCCATGGTCATTACTGACAGGGTCATGAGTGGGATCCCGGCTGACCAACTTTCAGTCTAACACCCATCTGTGCCTGCACCATGTTCAGGACACGCCTGTGATAATGAACTAACGTCAGTCAACAGGGAACTAAGAGCATCAGGAATGAATGCAATGGAGATCTGTACAGAAACAGCCACCTTCAGAAGGGGACAGGATTCCAAACAACAGTGGGAGTGCAGTGGACTGTCCTCTGGCCCTGGAAGGGTTACACACTTCCAGAGTTCTGAGAAACATGGCCCAGATGCCCCACGGTAGGACAGAGCCTGCTAACAAAGGTAGTGACACCGATGATGATTACCACTATTTGTGCACATACTACACAACCAGGTGTCAGGTAGAATGTGTCACATGTTTTCTCAAATACTTACAAATAAATACGAAGTATATATTATGGTACCCATTTACTGATGATAAAATCAGAGCCCAAGATCTCACTGCTAGTAAAGGGCAGATCTGGGATTCAAAACTAGACCTATATAAGTGCAAAATCCCGGCTCTTGACTCTTCCATGAGGAAGATTATTAGTTGTCAGGGCTACTTCTGGTATTAATAGAAGTGGGCACAATAAATGTCAATATCCTTACACATACTACTAACATTTACCAAGGAGAAAAAATAAAATAAAGCAGCCTACATCTATCTCTGGCAGAATACAAAGAAAATTTCTTCTGGGATGCAAGGTCCTGCTCAGTGCAGCCCAATACCAAAGCAGACACTGATGCCCACCTCATTCCCAAAGGTGCCAATGGAATTAGGGCCTTCTCCCTTGCAGACAGATGCTCTGGTATCCACTTAATGCCAAGGTGTAAGCTTTTCAGTCTTCCTAGACATTTTTCTAGGTGGACCTGGTTCCAACAAACTAGAGAGAGAATTTCTTCCATTCATAGACTATAGTGGCACCCTTGATATAACTAAAAACCCAGATATATAATTGGTTGAATGAGGAATCTAGCTGTTAAAAATTGCATAGATCATTCTTAGTAACCAGTATACAACAAAATAAACTCCACAGATTCTCTTTATTAGTTTCATATCAATGATGTACAGCAGAGAGAACATTCTAGCTTTCTTACCAGGTTCAACGTTTCATCAACACATCAGCAACAGCTTGTCTGTGAACACTGCTGAAAAAGCATTTGTGAGCAAATGTCATCTTGATAGGCTGGAATTCATTGCTGGATTTACTTATGTGAAAATCATATAACACCCCAGGTGTGGTGGCGCATGCCTTTAATCCCAGCACTCGGGAGGCTGAGGTAGGAGCGTTGTGAGTTTGAGGCCGGTTTGGGCTACAACGCAAGCGCAAGGCCGGCCTGAGCTACACAGTGCAACCCTGCCTCAAAAAACCAGGGCTGAGAGTTTGGCTCAGTGGCTTAAGCGTCTGTCTGGCAGGCGTAAGTTTGTGAGCTCAATCCCCAGTGCCACAAAAAAAAAAAAAAAGAAAGAAAAGAAAATCATATAATACTATAGATGTTTGGGTGATGCAGCTAACTGATTGTTATACTAGCACATTTCATGGATTCCAAGATGTATCATTGTTGTTATTGTTGTTGTCGCACATGAAATCCAGATGTGTTCTACTGTCAACATCAGTCAGGTCGCAGTGCTGCCAGAGTTGGCATTGTCTGCTCACATGGAAACATCACAAGTCCCAGCATTAAAACTTGCAGAATTGCTGGGCATGGTGGCACAGGCCTGTAATCCCAGCACTTGGAAGACTGAGACAGGAGAATCACTGTGAGTTTGGGCTACATAATGAGTCGAAGGCCAGCCTGAAGTACACTATGTTCTTATCTCAAAACCAAAAACAAACAAAAAAATGCAGAATGAATGTCAGTGACAAGGAAGAAATTCCAAGGTAACAGTGAAGTCATTCTTAAAAAGGTGCTGTGTCACAAAGGCTCTTGATGGTCCAGAAGAAAATATTGTTACAGGCAACTGAGTTAGACAGAAATATTATAGGCAGTCAGACAGGGCTAGGCCCTCAAGGAAACTGGCACAGAGGACCAAATGTCTTGTGACCTTGAAAGAGACACTCACCTCTTCCTGAGGGCCAAATACCAAGACAAAAGGTAAAACAAATGCACCCATATGCTAAGGATTGATATTCTAAATAGTTCTCTATCACTCTGAGGAAGTCAGGAGTCAGCATCCCACCCTCCTACAGTAAGAGTCATTGTCGTCAAGCATCCCCGCTTACTATGTGACTCCTCTCCCGATTTGTTCTTGATTTAATCAATTCTACCTGAGCAATTAATCTTATTGGTGAACCATATTTATGTCCCACCTTATGCCCGTCTGCCTTGCGAGTTCCCAGTTTTCCCCATCATGGTTTTAGTCTAGAAAAGTCCCTAAAAATGACAAAGTCCCTGGCAACCCACTCAGGCCCCCTTCTGTCCCTGAGACAGAAGCTTTCTTTCTCTCAATAAATATATTCTGCTCTTAACTTCTGTTGTTACTAAAATTCATTCTTCAATTTTAGAGAACATGAACTCACGCTGGACATATAGTAGGTTGGGAGCTTCATTCCCCTATATCATTTGGAGGTCTGAGATCATTTTTCCTATATCAATATTATGTAGAAAAATATGGTTGTACACAGTTCTGAGTTGAACAGTAATTCTTCAGAGTAGGAACTTTTAAGAATACTTTAACCAACTTGTTTTATTTACATTGTATCTGCGTATATATAGTAGTCATGCTATATATATAATTTAAGAATCATCTAAGTAAGAACAGATCTTTGAAGAACTATTATGTAAAAGAAACAAGTTATCACATAAAGCTAGACAGCACTGTGACATAGAGTAGTGGACAACATTTTCCCCTTTGTACAAAACAATTGTACATCTTGAATCAGAACCTCTTAGGGTTCATGGAATGCAGTTTAAGTAACCAATATACCATTATGCAGTGAGTTTGCAGAAATAAAATAGCCAAAACCTTTTTACTAAAAGATGATAATAAAACTTTCATTCTAAAAATATCAGAATTTAAAACACACAGTGACATTTTTGTTTCAGGTAATGCACACTTTATCTAACATGGTAACACTGCTGAAAAAGGCATTATGAAATGAATTATCTTGTCATTTCTCAAACTCTAAACTTTTAATGCCGATGAATTAAGAACAGTCTTAAAATCCTCAAAAAAGGAAACAATATACAAAGCATTAAGCATTTAAACTTTATTAGAAACTGTGCCTCTTCCTACTCCCTTGATTTTTATTTGCAAAACAGAGATTTAAACCACCTATGTTGTTATGATAATTGAATGGCTGACACATATAAAATGCTTAGTAAAAAGATCCACATGGCAGAAACTAAATAATTCGTAAATGTAGTATTCTGATCACTATCTCTATGATTCTTTTACATTCTGGCTCAGTGCTTAACAAATATTTGTCTAGTAAAAAGGTGAAAAACAAAGGTTAAAGTCTTATATTTCTATCATTTAAAAAATTTCATTTCTAGAAAGTATTTGAAAATATTATTTTTAGACATACATTGTATCTTCCTCATAGACTTAAAAAGAGACAGTTTTCAAAAGTTTTAAGCAGGAACAGAGACAAAATAAGTAATTTCAGTACTTTGACACGATAGCCCTAAAAGGCCTAGTGGTTCAGCACAATTAATCAAAATACACAGCCTGACAGATTCTCTCAGTATTGGGGCGGAGTGACTTGGAGTAGAGGGGAGGGAAAAAAAGAGGAAATTACAGTTAGTTATGATCTACAATTCAATTTCAGTCCTTAAAGAAGCAGATTCTGTCCCCCTAGACTCACACACACACACACACACACACACACACGCACACTGTTTTTGTAAGGTCCTGAAAATGTTTAGTCAAATGGGTCTTAAATGTCAGTCCTCTGGTGGGGAAAGGAAAGGGCACCACACACAAATTTCTCCCCTACTTGGTTCAAGCAAAATGCATAAGAAAACAGGCTCAAAATAAGGAATAATATAACTGTGCTCCTCCCTTCTCCAAGAAAGTTTTCATAAAAATCTTCGCCTCACATTACAACATGAGACATCCCAAGAAATGGTTGTGGATTTTAAAATCTTACAACTAAGTTTTTTAAAATCCTAACTAAAAAGTATATTTGGTACATGCTATTTCATAAATGTAGTTTTATATGGAAGGAATACTATTTGCAAATATCCTACATTTACATTTCAAACATGTCTTTAAAAAAGATCTACCAGGCACTAAATCACAGATAGAAACCCATAGCTTCTTAAGGAGGCAGCAAGGTCAAGTGAAGGGCACAGGGCAGGAAGTCTGGAAACCTGCGTCTCCTCCCTCAATGCCCCAGGACAGTTGGGTGGCCCTAAACCAGTCTCTTGACCTGTGGGGATCTCTAGGTTTCTTCATCGGAATTGAAGGTCCTTTCAAACATTAACAACTTTTGACTATAATGTAGATTTTGTCCAAGGTGACCCTAATGTTGATAAAAAGTGTAGGGAACAGTATTTATGATTCTTGACATGCCACTGTCTTAACTGATACTCTGCTTTACCTCTTTTTAGACTTCAAAACATACTACAGCCTTTTATTAGTGTGCATGTAAGCAAGCACCTACACACATGCATGTGTACACACATCACAAGGAATGAATAACAAAGAATCATGCTGTGAGAATTATAGATAGCATTATGTATAATATTGTCAGGCATAGTCATGTTTTCCATGCTAATTACGAAGCAGCAAATGGAAAAATCTCATGTCCCTCCTTGTCTTCTGGGCCAACATTACGTTTCCTTCAAAGGTCAATATAGTTTTCAGGTAAAATCTTTCCCCTCCATCCTGTGCTGACCAGAGGACAGTGACCCCCTTACACTCCTCAACTGCACAACCCCCATGAAAAGGTGCATTTTAATTCTCAGCCTGAAACACAGCCCATTTAGAAGGACACTAGTCACTAGGGTATTGTTAGTGCCTTGAAATGGCCAAGAGGGATTGCTGACTCTGCGAATATCACTAGAAAGGCAGGAATTCTATTTGAATTACTAACATAACAGATGTTTGCTAGGATCCGCCGTGCAGTCTGCATACAGTTATGCTAATTTGGCAGCACTTCTCTTCCAGTTAAGCTCTGAGCCATTAGAGCACGCAGCTAGTAGGTCCTTCTGTCTAACTAATAATTGCCTATTATTGATATTAATTAACATTTTTTGCACCTTTCCTCAGTTTTGACCTAGTATCTGTTGGTAGTCTAATCACTGTGGCCTATTAAAAGTCAAAATACAGCGGCCTAATAGTAGTCACGAGCCATTTATCAAAAAGCAAACAAGGCCAATTAAACAGGCAGCCAGACAGTTGTCTTGATTTGCCGCTGACTGTTTCTTGATCACCATTATAAATTGCTAATAGGGCAGAAAGCGCTAAGCGGGGAGCATCTGTGGGGGGCTGGTTATTGCTCACTCCCTGCCTGATGACAGGTGAGAGGGAGGCTGGTGATGGTCTTATTGATGCGAACTGCCCATCAGTTGGTAGTTATTGTTAAAGTTCATGATGCTACAGCTGATCCCGTCCTGCTGAGAGTCAATCAAATTAATTAGAGTTAGAAATTCTTCTTTATTATTTTAGAGTACGGGTACAGAAAGAAGTCCTGTGATTTGGATCCAAAGGCAATGAAAAAAAAAATCTTCATGTAGTACAGTGTGGAAAAAAAAAATCAGATATTGCTTCTTCCATTATTTATAATAAGGGCTGCGGCTAAAGGTTTTTATAGGCACAGATCAAGAGATCATAATAGAAGCATATTGACAGATTTTTTTTCTGCAATACTCCAAGGAACTAGCTGTAGCAGGAAAATATATCAAAACCTTATCATCAGAGCTGAGATCTTCTGTGAAAAATCAATAAAGAGTTATACATGGTTTGAGTTTAAACAGTTCTCTGTAGTCATTTAAACATAGTGCATCTGTACAGCTTTTTACCTCTGGAGACCAAGGTAACCTAGCAACTGCAGGGCTTAAACCGATTAACTACAAATGAAGTACTGTACGCCTATCAAAGCAATTGTTCATCGTTGCCTTTGTTGCAGAGACTAAGCTAATTGAACATGATACAGTATGAAGATAATTAACACCCATGAGTTTGTTAATTGCCTGTTAGCATTACAACACAGTCTCTTGGTTTCTTTTTAACTGTCTCCTTTGTAGCCTCTTACTTCCCTTAAAATGGTGCAGGACCTGTGTAACTGGCAATGATATCTTGGAGTTTATTAACCCTTTTTAAATTGGCTTTAAAAAAAAATCTCTGTCTTAATGAAGCATATTGCATGTGCTTGTTAAATGCAAGCTCCCACTTTGTCTATTTTCCCAAGATTAGGAATTTGTTTTACAGATACTGTACAAACTATGTTTATTTTTTGTGCTAATTTATTTCAACCAATTTAGCCATTATAAATACTCTCAGAAAAAAAAGAAAAAAGAAAAGAAAACAGCTGTAGTGGTTCCCTTTATTACTCAGCTGCTCTGCTTTGGAGAGTGAGCGATAAATGTCTTTGAGGGTTGGAATATTAATTGAAGGCAGCATCTGGTCAGCAGCTGACCGGCACTGGTTGTCCTGCTCCAACCAAGCAGGCGAGAGAGAACCTTCTATTTGCCAGGCTCGCATTTTCCCTCAGAGCTGTGAACTAAATGAACCCCCATTTTATCTCTGCTGGATTACCGCATGGATGCCAGAAAATCAATTGGGCAGGAAAATCTGTTAATCTAAACTGAATTCAATCTGAGGAATCATTTAAAATAAAAATTTCAATCATTACCCTTTTCGGAAAAGCACATTTTCCCCCCCTCAAGTCTGTATGCATGTGTCATGACAACACTTTGAGAGGCCCTATCACAAGAGTAATTCAAAGTCAACAGAATTGTCTAGCAAAAAACAATTTGCTCGGGGTGTGGGGGTGGGAATAGTGTGGCTGATTATAAGCTTAACAGGAAATGGAAAACCCCAAGTCTGTGCGGCCAGAAACAATTAACACCCCCAACCCGGGACATGTGTCGGACGGACACCAAAGATGGACTTTTCTCCTGTTAAGAGGCGACATCTTGGCTCTGTCACAGTTGTTTAACTTGGATTTTCCTAGATGGTCCTCTGTGTTTGTCGTTACTGTGTGGTGGTTCATACTTGCTGGTAAGGCAGTCCCGGGGGGCCCCTTCTAGTGCCCAATTACAAGTTCTATCATCAATCATAAGTATTATTTATTCAATGAAATGAATTGCTAATTAATAACTGATGAGCATTATGGCCTTCAAGACTATCACGCTATTAATTATGGTTGGCACGAAAGGGGTCTGTCTACCTGGCACATTCTCACCACAATTAGCCCCAGAAGCTTGCGTGCAATATGTCTATTAAGACAACTCAGGAAAAGGCTGGCCTTCCTTGCTCTCCTGCAGAAGCACTAGTAAACCCAGCATCGCCCCTGGCTAGGACACTGTCAAACCAACCCCAGGGTGGCAACAAGAAAACCCCTGCAGAAGCCTGCAGTTCCCAAACCGGCCATGCTCCCAGCCCCGCTCCTGCTGAAATGCTGCCCGGGAGAGCTCAGCCCTGTTCACGGCTGGAAAGTGGCCTCCGGCTTTTTTTAGACCTGGTTGCTGCCCAGTTTGTGCTCTGGGTGCGGGCACATGGCAGCTAAATCACCTAAGCGGCAGCTGGTGGGTCACGACTGCTCAAGTTCACCCAGAGTCAGGTGAGAAGACGTCGTTTTCACCTTCAGGACCTTCTGATCGGAGACTTAAAGAGGAGAAGCTAAGACATGCCCTCTTGCCACTGCTGGGAATAGAGAAAACAGTAATTCTGAAGAATATTACACACAAAAAAGTATAAAACTGTTATGAAGTTCTTTGAAAGCAGAACAAATCTACTCCCGAGCTCTGTGTACATGGTCTCCAAGACTAATGCTCTGTAGGTGACAGACGGTTGAATGACAAAGCATGGCAAATACTTCTAAAAAACCACACGAATAATAGGAGAGAAAACCCCTTTTTCATCATATATATACGGTAAAAAAAAAAACTTTGGCTAATTCTGTAGTTTAGATAATCATTTCATAGCTAGAGTTAGATGGATTTGGGGGAATAAGCTATTTGCATTGCTCAGATTGAATGTAGAATTGGAAAAGCCTTCTTCTTTCTCTTTGTTCCTCTGTAAGCAGAACAGTAACTCTCTCATTATTTCAGTTCAGAATGTTCGAGAGCGCAAATCATGCAAATGTCTTCCCTGAGCCTTCTGCCAAACTGCACGGCGCCCAGCCCCCTCTGTGGTGTGCGCCTGTCCTGGGAGGGAGAAAAGGAGAGAGGAAGAGGGGCGCCCTCCCCCGCCGTGGCACCATTCTTGATGAAGTTATTTTTAGCTTTACAAAATCAACAGTTGGAAAGGTTGGTAAAATGAAGGCAGTGTTCACGAGACAGCATAATTCGGCAAAATAGTGCCCCAGGTTTCCCTCACATTTCTCCTCCGCACACACTGATGAGCGAGGCTCCCCCGGGGAAGGACGGGCCAGCGCTGCTGTACAAAGCGGGCTATGGTGGCAAATGTACCTTGTCTGCGATGGTCGGGGCTGCATGGCACAGAGGGGCCACTTGGCTGATGTATTAGTGGCAAGAGCAATGAGAAGTGGAAGGAAGAGAGAGAAAGGAGGAGGTAGGGAGAGTTGGCTGGGGGTGGAAGAGGAAGAAGGGAGGGCGGGCTGGGAAGAAACCTCAGACTCTAAAGCTGGCTCCACTGCATAGTACATTCATCAGCAGAACAAATCAGTTCATCTAGCTGAACATCCATTTCCCATTTTGTGAAATGGGAGTATTAATACTTACCCTGCTTATTTGGCAGATTGTTGAGAAATGATGTGCTTGTGGCTTTAGTTTTGAAAGTATTTCGAAAGGGCTACTTACAGAGAGATGAAAGATTTCTAATAACTTTGTCTGTTTGCCCCTAGTCCATATCCTGAGCCAGTTACTTCAAACAAAGTGGCCAGGCCAGAAAGTGTGTAAACCAGACTCTAAGTCCGAGAACTATTGTACAAGTGAGCAGTTGAGAGAGAGCCCTGAAGCTGTCATGAGTATTTAGGCAAAGATGAGTCACAAATAGCCACTTCAGTCGATCACACCTGAGGTTACTTCTATACAAGTAAGTCCCCAACTCATAAATGAGTTCCATCCTGGGAGAATGTTCAAAATTTGGGTTTGTTCTTAAGTCCAACAAAATGAGTCTTACACACTTTTGACACAAATGCATAATGTAAAGCATAAAATACCAAACACATACACATAAATACTATAAATAAATATTTTTTATTTTTACAGTTATCTTAAAATGGTGGTATAGTACAGTGCACCTGTAAATAAACTATTTTTACTTTTACAGTTACTGTGTTTTCACTTCTGTTTCCATGGTTATTGCTTTATGCTTTTTAACAGTCCTCTCCACATCACCACTGCTTTTCCTGTTGCTTCTGGACATCCTGGGTTCTGATTGAGCACTGCTGTATTGTACATACTGTCACACTGTACATAAGCAAACAGTGGCTCAACTATGACAATGTCCAACAGATGCCTCAGCTACTTCTGTGAAATCTTCACTTTTGTATCTGTGTCAGGTCCATTCCTATCTGTGAAAGTTTGCAACCTGAATGTTTGTAAGTCAGGGTCTTATTGTAGAGAACTCAAACCTTAATATGTACAATAATTGCATAGGTCATTCTAGATGGATCTGGTGAGAACCTAGAAATCTGCATTTTAACCAGCAGCTCTGGTTCCTCTGAGGCAAGGAGTCCACAACTAAGAAAGAAAAAGTCCAGCTCTAGCTCCTGGAGTACAGTACACTCCAGTGTGGGCTTGTTAGTTCCCATACTGAATCAGGCATCTCCCCAAGAGTTCTTGGAAAAGAAAGGAGTAGAGCCTTGGTGTTAGTTTTCAGTAGGACTAGGCTTGATTCCAGAAATTATCTGTTCCTATTATTTGGGAAATAGCACTTTTAAGCACCCTTCATAGTTTAACTGATCAAGGAAACAGAGACATTGTTCTTGGGAAAGGAATTAATTGCTCTTGGGAAAGGAATTAAAGATCCTCAGTCAACTTCACAAACACAGAGATACACACATTTCTCTTCCTGTGGTATGAGAATTGTCCTATGTCCTATTCGCCGAAAAACTTAAGACTCATCTCTCCCTTCCCTTAAAAGACTTAATTCTCATTTCTCTCAAATAATGAGCAATTGGTGTAGATCATATGGGGGCATCAGAAATGTTCAGTGTGGGGGTTCGATGTGGGGTTTACCTCAAAGTAAATCTCAGTACATCACAGATGCTCTGCCCCACCTAGATCCCTGGAGCTTCCCCCTTTCCAAACCAAACCCAGTCTACATCAAGCCTTCCACTTCAAACTCAGCTATTGGAACCTTGTTAAAGTAGAAGCCTCTCAAGAACGAGTGCTTGTGTACAAAGAAGCACTGTGTCTTTCATCCAAAAAGACAGCAGTATATGTGACAGAGGTCTCACAAGGAAGGTTCCGTGTAGTCTCAGTGTACACTTCTCACTTTGCTACCTGCCACAAGGGAAATAAGCAACCTTTCAGATTAAGTATTTCATTCAGTATCTAACACATCAGTATGCCCCAAACGATAACCAATGGCTGGGCTGTTAAGAGATATTCATGACAAGTTCAGTTCTGCATTCCATGAATTCAGGGAATACAGTAGGATTTATCAGGGCTTTCCTGATGCTCCAGGAGAGTCTGCAGCCACTAGCACTTCCCAAATCTATTTGATCTCAGAGTCTTTTGAGAGAGCCTGAACTGAGAGGATAATGAGTTCATTGAAAAACAACTAAGGAAATTCTGCCTTATAGGAAATATGAAAGCTAGTTTCTAGTTCTTTCAACAATCCAGTTAAACCAATATTATCATTATTACCATTTTACAAAAGTGAAAATTGAGGCTCAGGAGACTGTATCTCCAGCAGTCTGATGTTCTGATCAACTCTTCTGTGAAGTCAGCTAAAAACGCTAGCTTTAATATAAAACACATTGCTGAAATTTATCAATGAGCTGGTGAATAAAAACACCTCAGAGATTAAAAGCTAAGTGAAAGTAGGAAATCAGAAAGGTAAACAAAAGCTGGCTTTCCGCAGCCTGTACCTCAGCAGGCTTTCCAAGTATTTTGCCAAAATTGGCAAATTTAAGGTTTGGGTTTCAGAGTCCAACAGCACTGGAGTAGAGTGAAGTGGAAAGAAAGTCAAAATCCAGAGCTTATTGTCTGTTTTGAAATTTGACAACCTGTGTGGTCCCAAAACACTTCACACCTGGACTTGCTCTAAAGTGCCCCACGGCTGATAGTGAACCACACACTGGCAGACACAAGCACAAATTCTCTAGAGGAACATGCTGTTAATCCAGTCTCTAATTCTCTGGAAAAAGTTTCTAGAATTGTGCATGCACCATCAAAAATAAATCTTTTAAATAAAATTCGTAAGTTCCCTAAAGCAAGAGCCAGTAGAATCAAACTCAGATCAAGTCCAGATACTGAAATTATTAGACCCAAAATATAAAACACATATGTTTAATATGTTTAAAGAAAATTTAAAATAATTAAAAAATGAATTCAAAAAGAAACTATCAAAATATTAGATTTGTTAAAAGAACACAAAACTTTAAGAAATAAAAAGTGCAATGATTAAAATTAAAAACTCAGTGGGCATACTTAGCAGATTAGAAAGAGTTGAATAGAGCATTAATCAGTTGGAAGATAGATTTGAAGAAGTTATTCTACATGTATTGCAGAGAGTGAGGCAAAAAATATGAGAGTGACTTAGAAAAGTCTAGGATAGAATGAAGTTTGCATGCATTGAATTCAAGGTCTGGGGGCAACAGGGTAGAGAATATTTAAGAGAGGTAATGCTTTGGAGATTTTTAAACTGATGAAAGACACCAACCTACAAATTCAGAAAGCTCAATGACTCTCAAGAAAATAAAAATAAATCTTCCCTAAGACACACTATGATGAATTTGCAAAACATTTAGACAAAAAGATCTGATCAGCAGCCAAAGACAGACTTCCAAGGAGTGACAATTAATTTGACAACTTAGTTTGCAATAGCAAAAATGGAAATCAGAAATTAATAGAATAGTGCCTTCAATGAACTGAAAGGAAATAATCACTAACCTAGAATTATAGACTTGCTAAAATTATCTTTCATAGCAAAGCAAAATTAAGAGTTTCACTCAGCAAACTCTGGCTAGAGAAATTCTAAGGAAGTTGATCCCAGGTACAAAAAGGAAATATTAACCAATAAAATAGAAAATATGTGAGTAAGTCTAACAAACTAGTCATGGACTCTCATTCTAAATTACATTCCCCGGGAAATCAGTCTGAGTTTTAGATTTGCATGCAGAAGATGTTTGAGAGAACACTGTAGGAAGCAATACTTATTTGGGAATAAAGGAAGAAGAAATGATGGAAAAGAAGTTGAATTGTGATTCAGTCACAGAAAAAGACATCATCTGCTCTCTCTGTAGCTGGAATGGATATCAGAGTTGCCCCATTTTTAGGATAAGGGAACTTTATTCCCCAACACACACACACTGACCAGGCTTAAATCTGAGCTGATGCTAGGGAAGTGTCAGCCTTTGGGTGAGGCCATTCTCTTCTGGTGAGGACAGTTTCCCTTTGGGAATCAACTGAGAGCCATCAGCCACCCATACTCCCAGCATCCAGAAGGAGTGTTTCTGTCCCAAAAGGGGAATGAGCAGTGTATACAGCACTCATTACTGCAATTTTCAAAACAAAAAAAAGGTAGAAATAAAATGTATAATAAAGTAGTAGATGAGTCAGGAAAGATGGTGGGACTTAAAATTTCTTGTATTGTCTGAGACAAAGACAAAGATATTGATCAACTTTAGTTATTTTTCAGTTTTTTAAAGCAATATAAAAATAGAATTTATTAATTACCAAGGATGCAATAAATCATTAGGACACTAAGAAGGAAATAATAATCTTTAAAAAGATAATGGTAGTGAAATACTTAAACTGATGAAAGACATCAATCCACAAATTCAGAAAACTCAATGAATTTTAAATCCGCAAAATAAAAATAAATCTTCCCTTAGCTCAACAAAGGTTAAAGGTAGAAAGCTGGGAGAAAGACATGCAAGGAAAACTAAACCAACCAACAACAAAAAGATTAAGTAGCTCTGTTAATATCTGACAAAATAAACTTTAAGGCAAATAGAATGTACCTAGACATGAAGGAGTCACTACAAATGATAAGTGAAGCTTGCCAGTGGACTAGAACAACACTGAATTTGAACCTGTTTATAACATAGTTTCAGAATAGGCAAAAATAGAACCACAAAGAAATATAGCCAAATAATAATCAATAAATCAAGAGATGAAAAAAACAGTAAAGATATTATAAATGTGAAACTAAGGCCTATCAAGATTATTACTTGTGTTAGAGATGAGAGTGAGGAGGTTTTCTCTACTCCAGAATGCCTTCTAGTGTCCCTTAAAGATAAAGTGGTACCCATTCAGAGTCAAATAACACAAAGAAATAAAATATGGATATCAGATTCTAGTTGAAAAAAGCATCTTAAGAGTGGAAAATGTGTTTTCATATTACTTTCATTGAAATCTAGTATTAAGAATATTGAAAATTAAGCTAATGTCTATAAAACCAAAAAGGTATGGTTTTTCATACACCAATCAGGTGACTCAATTTTAGTTATTTTTTCTTCTTCATTGTTAGGTGCAGATGATAGAAAAAATACATAGAGAGAGATTTCTTTGCTGGTCAGGACCAGTGACAATATTGGTCCTAACAGAAAGAAACTCTGCTTATGTAGTCTAAATTGAGAACAGAGACTTAATCATAATCAAAATCTTACCCAAAAAAAAAAAAAGGGATGCCCTTTCCACAAGGCCCCAGCATCTCTTCTGATTTTCAAGTTGTATTTCATCTTAGATAAGATAGACCTGGCTGGGGATTTAGCTCAGTGGCCTAAACGCCTGCCTGGCAGGTGTGAGGCTGTGAGTTTGATCCCAGTACCAAAAAAAAAAAAAAAAAGATAGACCTGTTATACAGTTGGATAAGCTATAATTGATCTCATCAGAAAATTTCAAAAAATCATTTCCCCAAAATGTAGAGCTTTTGCCTTTCTTTCCCTTCAGTAGAAGCTGTAGATAATGTTACTTAGAAAAAAAAAAGTTCCAGTATTGTGACCATTTTTTCTATTCTATCAGGTTTCATCTTCTAGTAAATACACTCTAAGCCAAGCCTGGCAGAGGAAATGCTTACCAGGGAGACCACCAGCCAAAGTTCTCATGAGGACAGACATTTGATGCCCTGGAAACGTGCTACCTCAGAGACCTGGGAGTTACCAGATAGCCATGAAGGCATATATTCCCTTCAGCCTTGTGCCCAAAGCTGAGCTGCATGCAGGAAGCCAGTGTCCAGGATTACCTTTGACACTCTCATATTTGCACCTATTTTAAGTCATTGGATTCTCTGGAAAAGGACCCAATACCATACTCTCTCACTCTTCAGAACAAAAAACATATACCTAGACATTCCAACTTTTGCTCAATAGTACAAAAAGTCTAACACTAGTTACAAACCACATTTCTAGCCTTGGCTTTTTGTAGGACTTTTCCTAACCACCAGCTCACAGTTTAGAGGGAGAGCCAGTAGGTGAGGATATACTTGGGTGTGGATCAGGTTATCAGTTCGAACTCCAGTCTCACCACTTACAGTGCTCTTACCATTGACCCTAGGCAAGTCCCTTAACATATGTGTTCCTCAGCAGCTCATCTGCACAATGGAGAAAACAGAGCTTGCTTCGTGAGGATGTTATTATAGTTGAGTGGATTCATTCATGAAAGAGTTTGGATGAGTACCTGAACATACAGTGATAAACCAAAATCCACAATAGTTATTACTCACTTTTTTGCTAGACCCTTATAAAGATTTCTTGGTATGTTTTCTTGACGAGACTGGCTTCTCAGCACATGCTGAACTCTCTTCATGTCTGCCCTTGAATTATCTCTTGCCTACATTTTCTTACCTGACCTCTTTTGCTTATACAACTTATTTTTGACAGGTCCAGAACTAATATAACATCCCACTATTACAAAATTTAGGAAAGTGTTGAAGGTCATGTTCAACAAAATATAGCCATTTCCTGGGTTCTCAGGCTACTATTTGAAGTTGATGTTTTCATTCTATTCCCCCAAATTCAAGATCTGTGAGAGATACAGTGTGTCACCTTGGGTGACCAGCTCACTGCTTCTTAATCTGCTCTACCCTTCCCTGTCCCTTTTCCTGAGTCTGGTTTTGTCTTATCAGCCAGTCTTATTGAAATTCACTGGCTTGGATTTCCCCTTCCTAGACAGAACGCCATCTACATCAGAGGACAGACCTCAAGAGGCACCATGAGGCCAGAGCTATAGACTTGGGGCCCAGAAAACACAATGCAATCGTCCGTTCAGCCCTCCAACAACTGCTGCAGGTTGAGTTGAGAAGGAAACCTACTTAACTTTACAGCTACTTCTAGTTTCATCTCCTTCATCTCAGGGCTTCATCCAAACCTATCCTGGGTTTCTCCATAATCTCCTTCATGGGCTATAAATTCGCAAAAGCTGAGAGGTTCTCTTTCTTGATGACTCTGAATTTTAGTGAGAAATTTTGAAAAGAGAGCCAAGACAAGAAACCCCAGTGAAAGCGTTTCAGATATGATTGTCTCTTGGGACAGGGGGAGGTGGGTCTCACTGCTGCCACATTGGATGGATACCCATTCACCTTCTCCATCAGGATATTATTTTACCAGATCCAATCCAGCTCTATGCACATGGTTAGTCTAAACCTCTGTCAAATGAATTGGCCATTAGTGAAAAGAGCAAAGTAAACATTTCCATTGTGCCAGGGCACAGTTGAGCTGTACCTTAGACCCAGGACCTTTGTATAAAGGGGAAGAGAACTCACTGGTGTAGAAGCACCTACCCTACTCCAGATGGCTTACTTTCTTTTACTTTATCTTTCTTACAATTCTATAAAGCTTCTACTCTTAATATCCCCAGTTTATAGCAGAGACCGAATTTCCAGGAGCTTAAATAACTTAGAAAGGCATAGTGGACTAAAACCACAGTGGTTTGGGGTCTCCTTTTTTAGCTTCAATACGTTGCCCTCATAAATTCTTAGTTGTCAAACATGACAGTAGAATTCTTCCTAAAGTATGGATTGGGGACCCATAGTCAGCCTCACAATGAAGCCACTTAACCCTCACCCACTTCCCCTTGTTGAACACATTACCTGAAAGTGCAAGTGGAAATCCCTAGATTCAAAGCCAACACACTTACCTCTGACTCCCAGCCCCATGGTCCATAAATGGCTAGGACTCAGCAAGCCTCTGCTTTTTGTTTAGCCCTCTGTGCAGGACAGGATAGTTCTGATGCCCGCCCCATGCAAGGTGGGCCTGAAGGGACACATACACAGAGGGTGCTGACCATATGGTAGCCACATGACTCTTCACAGTTGGTTGTCAGCAAGTGATGCCCAGGCCCAGGCAACTGAACCAACCCCAGGCTCCCACTTAGAGCCTAGAGAGAGGGGCTAGGATGCAAGTTCAAGCCAGCTTAGGTGCAAACATAAATGTTCACAAGAAAGTGAGAACTCTGGGCAAGAAGCATTTTTACTAAGAGGAGCCTTGACCTCGACTTATACAGATTGCTGGATTCCCCAGTATCTGCAACAAGCTTGTCTGGGGGAATTGAATATCTCTGGGAAAGACTGATGGGAACACACTGTGGGCACCAGAAAATACACATAACCGGAGAAGCACTGTATGACTTGTCCTAAAATACACTGTGTTAAGAACCCATGGAATCTGAAATTTCTTTTAATCTGTTTCAGAGTCTTTTTTAATCAGTTTGCAAATGTAAGATTAATTAAAATATTTTGTTGAACTCAAAAGAAAAACACATCAGGAGCATTGAAATCAGTGTGACGGTCATTTTCTGCCAAAATCTTATCATCCATTCTGTCTCTCAATATCTAACAATTAGAAAATTACACCCTGCTACCCACTGCAGCAACTAAACACCAAGAGCAGAAAATGAGGCCAACCTGGGTGTCCTTTATCCATGGCTCCCCCGCAGAGCAAGCACTCACTGTCCTTCCTGCACCAGCCTCCAGCACTGTGTGGAGCCACAGCGGGACCCAAAATGCCCTTTCCCGTGGCACTGCCAAAGCGGGTAGAGCTGCTGTGCTGGCTCAGCTGGCATGGCCCAGGGAAGCCAGTGCTGATTCAGGGTGGCATAAGGGTCCCCAGTTTGAACTCAGAGAAGACTAGGAAGGTTACTAAAAGGCACGTCTACAGGGTTTTTTTTCAAATGTCAAACCTACAGAGCATGGCGTAGAGAGAAGCAAAATGATATACGCCTGTTCCAAAGCAAGGCGTGTTGATTCTAGCAACAGGCTTTCCTATGAAGGTGACTCAAGATTTATCTCGCTCTGAATCTATATTATTTCTAAAGGTAGAACTTCATGCTGCTTCATTATAGAAAATAACACTGCCCTACTTTGTATTTTCTTTACTAAGATGAACTGTCAAGGGGTAGCTCATTTCTTTACTTGAATGGGGCCATTAATGAGATTTCACACGTGTAATACAGGCCCAGATTAATATACAAGAAGGAAAATGTCTTTCTTTTCCTTCCCCCTATAATGTTCTTTGCTTCACTGTGGGTGATGTATAATACCCCCACCAAAGGTGTGTAATCATAATCTTCAGAACTGTGATGCTATTTATATGGTAAAAGGGCTCTGGATTTTAGGATGGGGGAAATTATCCTGGATTATCTGGGTGTGTCCAGTGTAACCACAAAGCTCTTTATAGTGAGAAAAGGAGGCAGGAGCATCAGAGTTGCAAATGTGATAACAGAAACAGAGGTCAGGGTGGCAATTTCTGGCATGAAAGATGGAGCAAAAAGCCACAAGCCAAGGAATGCAAGGACTCTCTAAAAGCCAGAAAAGGCCAGGAAACAGGTTTTCCCCTTGAGCCTTTAGCAGGGCCTGCAGTCCCATTAGTGTCTTGACTTTAGCCCACAAAAGACATCCCAGACTCCTGACCTGAGGAGCTGTAAGATGAATATAGAAATTTATTATGGCAGCAGGAAAGTGCCGCTCCTGTAGCGCTCTTCCCACTGCTCAGCCCGCCTCCCTCCACGACCACGGTGTGGCCTGCCCTGGTTGAAGCCGGGTGTCTTTGGTGCTGACTCCCATTTCATCCCACACCTATCAAGGTGGGATGGAAGGGCTGAGACACCCCTCTTGCTTCTGATGGCTCTGGGAGCTTTCGTCACACTGTACCATGATTGACTGGTGAATTTTCTATCTCCTCCATCAGCCAGCGAACTTCTGCAGGGCAAGAACTGCGTCTTGATATTTTTTGTACCTCAGCACACTGCCCAGTGTAGTACAGACCCTCAAAAATTCGTCTTAAATGAGTTGTTGCTGTTTCTCAAAGTTTTGAGCATTTCATATTCTAATGAATATACTTCCCATTCTCGCCTGCAATCGTGAACACATAGCAAATGAATGAACAGGTCAAAAGGTGCCATTGAATCCTTTTGAACCATATCAGAGAGCAGTATTACTATGCTGCCCATCTGCTGGCTGCTTTAGACTCCTGTGTCTCCTCAAGACCAACGCATCAGCTTCTCCCTCAGCCGTCCTCCCTCTGGCAGCCCAGCAACCTGTCCCACTACACAGATTGCCCAAATGTTCACTTTGCTCAAGTAACTTTGCTTTAGGTTATTTGGTATGCAGCAATAGTACCCAAAAAGGTGCTCTGTACCATTCTAAAAACTTGAATTTTTTATCTGCATTCATAAAACCAAAGAAGTTAACAGAGCAAGGAAGCTATTTTTCTCTTAAGAAAAGGGAAAAATGCCTCATTGAGGGATATAGAATTCTGAAGGGAACAGAAGCAAGATTTTACAAGACTATTTGAGATAATGTCAAGTACAAGAACAGAAGAACATAAACTAAGGCTCAGAAAGGGTCAGACCCTCAAGGAATTTAGGCAGAATTTCTTTAGACATAGAGAGGCAAGTTTGTGGACTAAAAATCAGAGAGTTGAAATGGAGAAAGCCTATTGGAAATACATCTGAAGCTGTTATACCAAAATTGTTCCCTGAATTATGCTCCAATTGTAGATCATGCCTTCTAATTCCTAGAACAAAGCAATTTGAGTTGAGTAATGGGTGCTCTTTTGGTGGGATCCTTTTATTTTCTTTTTAGCATCCTTCCAATTAGCCCTCTAATTGAGCCTCCTGGCAGGACTTTAGGGTATGCAATCCAGGCAACTCTACACTCCAAGTTTCCCAGACTGTGTTGCTCTCACGAATGAGAAAGCAGAGACTCCAAATTACATTGTGTGCCTCAAGATGAGTGGTGAGTCCCTGCAGAGCAAGCGAGGCCAGAATTCAGGGCTAATCATACCACAAAGATGCTGCCTTCTGAATTGAACATTGGGTTCATGATTCTGCTTTTTCATCTCAGAAATGAGGATGTGGTAATGAAATTCCCATGGACTCCAGCGACCACTGTTACTACTATTTGCCAACTTCAGGCATCAATTCTTTATTACAAAAGGCATCAATTATGGTCAGTGCTATTTGCCTGACACTTAATCTTAATGAATAGTGTGGTCAATGTGTACAATGTGTTCAGTGGGAAACTAGATCATTTCTCAAAGGAACTTGGACTTGAACTGGCAGGATGGGTGGAAGTTGAATGAATGCAGAGGAGAGAATGGGACAGTGTGTAAGAAGGCCACATGTCCTCAGCAGAGGGCGCATGTAAGACAGATGGGAGCAACCTCCTTGGTACAGGCCATTCCAGGGTTGGAAACACATCAGACCTGAACAGGTGAAGTGAGAAACCCTTTGATGGAGGAGCTCAGGTCAAAAAAATCCAGTTTTGAGCCATGGTGGGTTGTGACATCAGAATCATATGCGTTGAGGTGGTCAAAGTCAGGACAGGGAGCGAAGCTGTCAGCTTGTTTGCTCTACTTCTACTCAGGAAAATAGAGTCTGGCATTAGTCTTTATGAACATTAAAAATAAGCATGGAATTTTATTATATGGAATTTCAATAAAATTTTTAAAAATATTCTTAATCCAATAGAGATGCTAAAACAAAGTATCATATTTGGGGATGACTTAGAAGCAATAGAAAGTTACGTTTTATAGTTCAGAAACATGAGAATCCAAGTTCAAAGCAAATGTAAATTTGGTATATGGCGAGGCCCGACTTCTTGGTTCATGGACAGTGCTTTCTTTCTTCATCGTCATTCTGCAGGAGTTAGCTAGCTCTCTGGGGTCTCCTGTATAAGGGCATCAATCCCAAAGGCCTCCTCCCAAAGGCCCCATCTCTGTATACCATACCTTGAGGGCTAAAATTTTAATATATGAATTTTTGGAAGGACACCAATACTCAGATAATAGCAAATATCAATGCTGGTAAGGATGCTGTAAGGCAAACAGATTTATAATCTCTGGTGGGGGTGTAATCCAAATAGACTTTCTGCAAATAGACAAAATTAATTCGCTTACTTAGTGATCATTTGTTGAGCACTTACTGCACATTTACTTGGCCTGGGCCTTTAGAAATATCCAGGCTTTTGTTCACTTTCCCCTTTTCCTCACTGTTCTCTTGCCACCCTCTGGCTTCCCAGAGCATCCCACCACTGATGCCCCATTTTTATGGCCTGAATATTTGTGCTCCCCCAAAACTGATACCTTGAAATTCTAAACCATGAGATCATGACGAAAGGGAGTAGAGGACTCTGGGAGATGATTAGATCATGAGGGCAGAGGCCTTGAGAATGAGAGTGGTATTTTTATAAAAGAGAATGCAGAGGGGCCGGGGATTTAGTCCAGTGCAAGTACTTGCCTGGCAAGTGTGAGGTTGTGAGTTCGATCCCTGATACCAGAGGGGGAGAGAAAGAGAGAGAAAGCAGAGAGAAAGAAGAGAGAGAGCAAGCAGAGAGTTAGCTAGCCCCTTCTACCAAGTAAGGACAGAGTAGTCCAAGATACTGGGGTGCTTGGTGATGCCCTGTCCTTACATGGACACAGGGAAATAAATGCTTACTGCTTCTTAGCTATCCAATCTATATTCTGTTACTTCAGCCCAAGCTGATTTAAACACTTCCCAAGCCTATCCTGTCTAGACAATGTTCCGGGATGCAGACCTATACTCTGTCTTGCTTCCCTTTCAAAACATAGTTTGGTCTCCCATTCCACTAGGGCCCTGGCTCAGATAGCTTAATGCATTAAAGCACAATGAAGGATGTCAAACACAAATTTAAGTGGAATGCATTCAACCATACACCCTCAGAAATGGAAGTAAATATTTTTCATATAACTTGAACCTCAAATACTTCATCTGATTTTCATCCCCAAAGAGTGATCTACTCCAACACTGAGGAAAAACTGAGTTGGACATTATACACACATGAAATCACGTGTAGTAGAATTGACTGGTAATTTGATGGTAATTTTTACTACACTGGCTACTCTCCTTTCTCCCTGACCTTAGGATCTGACCCTGTCCCTACAATGGTCCTTCAACTCAAACTCAAACCAATTGATGCTGAAGAACAAATAGCTTAATAGTGTATTTCTTACACAGAGATATTTCCATTATAAAAGAGAACATTTGGAGGAGTGATGCTTTTTCTATAAGGAATAACATGACTGTGGGCACAGTATTTATTGGGGTAGGTGGGGAGGATGGATTTTAGCAGCCTTCTCTTGAATAGCAGGCCTTGAATTCTGTCTTCTTCAGATTTATTAAACTAACGAGGTTGGTTCAAAAGGTAGATCATGGCATTTTGGATGCCCCCTTATATACTACATATGCTTCTGGAATGATGTCATTCGTGTATGGTTCAGTGAATAAAATCAACATTTGCTAAGCATGTAAGAGAAACATAGCTGCATAAATACTTTCGTTATATATTAGCTCTCATTTAAACCACACAATCACTCTATGAAATAGCTATTATAACTATTGTTAAAGATGAGGAAACTGAGGCTCCAAAAGCAAAGCGCTGTCCAGTTGGTAAAGCATCAGTTTATATTCAAGTCTGATGGGCCTCCACGGCTTACTACAGTGTGACAGTGCTTTTAACAACTGGCCTATGGACATTTGATAGCACTTACAGCTTCTTGATATACACTAGAAAGTCATCCTTGTAATAAAGATTAACAAGTACCTTTGTATCTCTCTATAATTTAGAAATTTGAAAAGCACTTTTAGATATATTCTCTTTGCCAAAACTTTATAAGGAAGCTAGGCAAATATAAATTTTATAAATTAAAAGCTGATGACCAAAGAGATTAAAATTAAATTCATATGGTTGGGAAAAGACGAAAATGATGGGACATGGATCATGGCACACTCTGCAGCGCCACATGGATTAACCTTATGATTTTCATCAACATGGATAAGCAGCCACACCTGTAGGAGACCCGTCAGAAATGGGTCTACTTATGCACAGAAGCAGAGGTGATGAATAAGAGGCCAAGGTCAGCTTTAAGGAACCTGTTTCTTTCTCCTTAGGAAACTATTTCTGGCTCATGCTAAACAGATTAGAACATTCCAAACTCATACCAAGACTTGAGTCAGAGGCCAAAATATTTCTTCTCATTTTCCATAATGTTTTTCTCCTTTTTCAAATTGTTCACTTATTTAAAGGCCTGCCTGTTCCTATCTCTTTTTCAGTTACTCTTCAAAGTACAAATATTACATCAGGCAAAATCTTGTGTGCTAGTTCTCCAAACTGCAACACACTTGCATCCTTCCCAATTTTAGATTTCTCCAGTATATCTGTATTTTTAAAAGTTGTGGTTAAGGAGAAATTACACAGCATTTGGCTGGAGATCCAAGAATACACAAATTTCATCTTTTCCAAAGGGACTCCAAGGTAGAAAATATGCAAGGAGAAATAGTCAGAATGAAACAAAATACCATGTTCTTATTAGCCAGATGTGAATAACTTAGTGAATCCTATTTCCCATGCACTACTGTGGACCCCAGGGAAATCCCACTGTCCATTATCTTATATTTATGTTACAGGACTAATAGTGACAACTTTGGATCCCATCCCTGGAAATTTTCCCTCTATCAGCCTGCCAACACATAGCAAATCGTATGTTCAGAGATCACAAAAACTGAAATTCAATGTAAATTGAGAATGAGCAGTGGCTACTACAGAGCTCACCTCATGACTTGTCCTTCCAAGCCACATTGTCCCATCAATATCTTCATGCAATGGACAACCACAAAGCAATGAACAGAGAAAACATGGACTAGGAGATGGAAATGGGTGTGCAAAATGGCAGCTTTTCCCTAATGCAATGGGAGGTCTCAGGGGTAAAATCCAAAGTCAGGTGTTCATGTGAGATGCATAAGCCCTCTAGCACTCCTGGGCTAGATAAGCCAGTCCAATATTTAAACAGATGGAAAGTGCCTCCGCTGTCCTTGGGAGGACAGATAAAAGTAATAAAAAGGAATGCGATGTCTGTTTTTTAAATTTCTCTTTTTAGTCACTTCTCTACCATCTATTTCCTAAATGTTTCAGGAACTTAATGCTACAATAATTCAATATGCAGAAAGATGTAGTCAGACCTGAACACCCCAGACCCAATAATTGAAGCATATAGCACTGAGGTTTTTAGTTATTGGTTTGAAAGTTCTTTTGTGGCCACTCTTCTACAGAGTTTGAAATTTTTCCAACCCCTATCTTGCTAATTCCATGCATTAAAAAATTGAAATGCATCCAAATTTCCACTTCCAAAGAAACATGTTATACCACAGATGATTAGTATATTAAAATCTGGATGCATATAAGCTGGAGTCTGAGATAGTTAAATTAGCCTATTAAAAATTATACAATAATATTTCCCTGTTGCCCATGGAGATCCCATGGAACCACAATACAATACTAGAATGCTAGAAAGCAAATCCTGGAAATTGGGTATATTTCTTAAGTGATCTGAATAGAACTCAGTTTAAATGGCTCTTCATAGACAATTAAAGAAAACACTTTGAGATCACAAATTTGTTACCCACTGGAACATTTTGCTTGGCCACACTCAAAGCTTTTACATTTAAAAAAAATGTATTGCTGACATTCAAAAAACAGGAAATTACTCAGAAGAAAAGTAGCATGCCTGGCTTCTCTTTTTTATTTCTGGGGGATTTGTTTTGTTTTGTTTTTGTTTTTTGTTTTTGTTTTTTGAGACAGGGTCTCACTATGTAGTGCAGACTGGTCTCAAACTCATTATGAGCCTGGGCTGGACTTGGGCTCATGGCGATCCTCCTGCCTTAGCCTCCCAAGTGTTGGCTTCTCTTTTAAAATTGGGAGCTCTGGCTAAGCCATGCAGTATCCCTCTATATCACGTAAGTAGAAGGGCTGGTCCCTGTAGACAGGAAGAAGACTCTGAGCCACCACTACTCCTACCAGCTGACCCCATCCCTCCCTGTCCTTGGAGACATTTGAGTTTGTGAAGCCTGATCCAAAAGCAATGGCTCCCAGCTGAGCTGAGGATTTTAACAGAATCACCTACGGAAGACTTGCAGCACCAGCTCCATCTTCCACCCAAATACCTAACCAGAACCACTATCTTGTCAGCCAAACCACTGGTGAAATATGGTAGAAACAAAATGTTACCTTTTCCTGAAGCTCCTAGATCATGTTCACTCCTACCGCTAAGGCAATAATAGATTCTCCTATAGAAATGCGTCTGACCCTCAACACTTTCCATTAATTTGCCTAATTCATTCATACCACCAATCAATAAGAGAAAGAAAAAATTATCTTTCAAGCCAATTCAATTACCCTGATAAAACTCTCAAATTGGCTAAGTCAAAATAGTCAAAGCAGTAGTTATCATCTGGGAAAAAGCTTGACTTTTTGTAGTTTTAACTCATGTTTTGCTTCCTTGCTGGAAAAAACCTTTAAAATTTTTTGAAAATGTTCTAGCCAATGCAATTAGTTCCATGAGTCAATCTGTGAGACAGCTGAAATCCCAATGCCTTAAAATTACATTTGCAACAAATTTAAAAACAGCCTAAATTGCTGAGACTAGTCTACTGATGCTCAAAATGTGAGGTACATACCAGCCACATCAGTGTCACCTGAATAATTGTTAGAAAAGCATATTTTTTGGCTCAACCCCATGCCTACTGAATCAGTAACACTGGAGGTGAATTCTAGAAATCTATTTTTAAACTCCACCAGGTGATTCTAATGTGTGCTAACCTTCCAGAGTCATGGGTAAGACTTCAGAATCTTCAGGACAGCAAAATTTCTGGATCCCTAGGCCCTGATCCCAGGTGCATTTCCAACAAATTCCAAGGAGATGCTGCTCCTCCTGGTCACAGAACCCCACTTTGAGCAGCACATTTTTTAGCCCTGACCACATGCTAGAATCACCTGAAAAGAAGAGAGCAAGTGGGAGTACATTGGCCAAGTCCCACCCAGAACTACTTGACTCAGGGGTATTAAAGCACAGAACCAAGATCCTCGAGTTTAAACAGCCCCTCACCTGGGAAATTCTAACCTATGGTCAGGTGGAGGACCTATGTGGTCTGCACAACTAATCCCTCCAGTGGATGTTAGCTCCCCAGGCCTCTGCTGTACTCCTGCATCCCTGCCGGAAACATTCTGACCACACGTCTGCCTTAGGAGACAGCGCATCCAGTGAGCTCAGCTGTTTTGATCAGCTTTGCAAAGAGCAGCCTCCCATCAGTTTGGTGAAATTTGTCCCCAGTAGTCATTTTCTGACTCTTCTTGGATTCACATTTGAGACAGAGTCATTTAGGGATAACCGCTAAGGGACAATGTCAGCAAATATTTCCTCCAGTAGGTAGAACCCATAGCCGTGAAAGTCAGACATCCTCCAAATAACACATTCCATGGCAAAAACTAAATATTTGGCTGAGGAAGACATACGCAGATGTTTCAGTAGTCTCAGTATCAATGCAAGTTCATTCCAAGAAGCTTCAACTACCCCCAAAGAGCTGTGTTTAACCCATTAACTTAAATCAGCAAAGGAATCAATATGGTGGCCAGAGTTAGGTGGCAGCGCACACAAGCTTAAGACACCCCTAAGTCAGGAGTGTCTGCAGGAGATTGCTTGTTACATTACAAAACCATGCTAAAGAAATTAAAGAAGTTTTGATGAGAAGAAGTGTGCGTAGATGCCAATGTTTGCCCAAGGCATTTCTAAAAATGTTTCTAATATTCCATAGACCCAATGGATCAAAACACCTTGGCTTGAGTTTTTCCTTAAAGAAGCATGTACTAGTGACAAGTCATCAAACAAGGGGAAAGAGGTAGAGGAAAAATGCATATTCGTGTATAATAACAGAATAAAAAGACACATAGGAGCAAATATTGACAAACAAACATTTTCCTAGAGAAAGTGGTATGTATATTTTAGCTTCATAAAAATACATTTGAAAGGGGAAAAAAATCTTTTTTCCCAATTTTGGCTTTATTAGAACAACAAGAGACTTTGTGTCTCCCATCAAAACACACCCAGACCCTTTTGTCATGTCTGAGAAACTATTGATTCCTCTATTAAATTGTGCTATATGGAAAAATCTTGACAAGAGCAATATCATTTATTAGACTAACAAATATGTTAGTTGAACCATCTTTGGAGACTTCTAAAATCCATTACACAACCGCAGCTCTTTCTCAGAGACCAGGATGTATTACGGAGACCAATTCTCAGGACACGGTATGACTAATTTACTTGCACATTCCAAGAGACCATTATTTCTTAGGAAAAGTAGAAAAATTATAACCTTCAACTTTAGGGGAAATCACCAACACCTGATGTGTCTCTGCTGACTATTATAACAAACTGGATCTAAATTCACTAATATTTCCACCCTCAGCATTTTCTGACACTAAAAATTTCAAGGTGGGGGGAGAAAAAAAAAAAAAAAACAAGAGAAAGGGCCACAAATAATAAAACTTACCAGATAATCTGAGCTACCTTTTGAGGAAAATAAGCAAGTAATATAAGTCTATCAAACTCTTACCCTAACATGGCCAGTTCATACCTCACTTTTCCACACACCCTAGTATACTCCTCACCTTTTTTGTTCCATCTTTTTATAGACAGTAAGCCTGGAGCCCTTTTAAATTCTCAAATAATATATGCTATTCTTGGTCGAGGCTGCCAAAGTTAGAAAATCATAACTTTTTACAAACTTCCTCTGAGCTCACCTTATCCAAACACACTTCCCCATGGGAGGCAAGTGAGACCCAGGGAAAGACACTTACCTGACAGGACAGGAGAAATCTATGGCCAAGCCCAGTGCCCACGCTATGTGCTTTCCACTTGTCTGCCACATGAATTCTCTTCCTTTGTTACAAATGTGTTGAAACATATCAAGCCCCAGCTTAACTCACAGTACCCCGAGGCCCTTCTGGCAACCTAGAATACCCACCTGGAGACCTTCCTGACACTACTTGGAAATTAAACCAATCACTCCTTAGTGACTGAGGAATGATGAGCGGTCAGTGCTTAGGGCTTAAATAAAAAATAAAATACAATGTGCTGGGATTGGTGGGGTCTTCAGAAGGGCTAACTTTTCAGGGGATAAGGGGAAGATGTTCCCCTTGTAGGTTTTGAGGGCAAGAAAGCTGGCTCGGCCATTTGCCAGGCCTTTTAACCTCTGCAAGAAAGATGCTCATGGCAACAGGGGAGTTGCATCATAAATCTCCAGCAAAACCAGAAGAAGGAGAACAATTTCATTGCCTTTGTCCCCATCAAAGTAAGAGGCTCATGTCAAGCAGGCCGGAGAGTTGTGGCAACATCGGCCTTGGTCAGCTTCTGCTTGGTGTGGAGTGGGAGGACACAGAAGAGCAGTGGACAGAAGAAGGATGAGAGGGCCCAGGAGAGAGGGCAGGAGGGGAGTGAAGGAGGGCAGAGAGAGAAAAGGAAAGAAGAGAACATTCATGAAAGAGAGGAGAGGGATGAGGGGAAGGGTTGAGTTCTGGAAATGAATTGGAGGACAGTCTTCTAATGTTCATGCACAGTCTGTTCTCTTCGTGCTCTGGGAGCCCTGGGCCCGTGGAGGGACTGCCCTTCCCAGCCCTTCTGGAGGGCCATGTGGCTGGTCAAGCCAGAGTGGGTGGAAGCGATGTGCAGTGTTTGCTGCCAGCATAAACCCCCGTGGTGCTCCCCACCCAACTGGGAGTTGGAAGGCTTTGTTGCTACCAGGAGGCACAGGTTGTGTCCTAAGCTTGGAGACGCCTGGCACTCTGTGCCAGTGCGTGGAAGGCCTCTGTCCTGAGTGTCACCCACGTGTCCAGATGATTTTACTCCAATATGAAATAGACTCTGCCATTCTAAGGCTCTGAAATTTAGAAGCTGTTCATTACCACTGCATAATCTAGCTTCTCCCAGTTGATGGAAGAATAAAGAGAAAGTAGAGAAGAAGAAATGATAGAGAGCAAGAAAGAAGACAAGCAGAGAGGGCAGAGAGAGAGGGAAAGGGGGCACAGAATGCAGTGACACTCGTGTAAATGTTCTTGTCCTCGTTCAAGCAGCTTGGGGAGCACAGGAGAGACCGTCAGTGACAACTCCCAAGAAGTCAGTGCTCACAGGCAACCAGTTTGTCACTGTGACACATTTGTTCTATTCTCCTTGAAGTCCTGTGTCATGTAATACACATACATTCATTCATTAAATATTTATTGAGCACCTACTAAATGCCTGGCACTGTAGGGATACAGGCATGTATTACTGGTCTCAAGCAACTCACACTATTACTTTCTTCCCTTTAAGCTGTCAGTAACCCGTGCCAATATTTCCCCTGGAAGAAAGACGGCGATGACTGCAACCTTCAGCCACCAGCTAGTGATGAGTGTGAGGTGGAGCTCTGGGGGTACACTGGCTGGGCTGGAGGAACCAGCTGGAGGACCTTGGTGCACAACCTCTGAGCTCTGAGGGTTGGTTTCCTCATCTTGCACAGAATGAGCTAGGCCCAAGGGTCTCCACACTGCTTTTGATTCTAATAATAAAAGTAATAACAGCAGCAGTAATAACACTGGCTTGTTTCTATTTGTTACCTACCTAGATACTACAGGGCAATGAGTCGGTGTGTTTAATTCATGTCGCTCGGCAGTTGGGGAGAGCAAGCTGATGATGGCAGGCCTAGAGGTTCATGTCCACCGAAAGCCTTTCTGAAACCCCTCACCTACAGCTCGGCTCTCATCTCCCTGTGATTAATTCTGCACCCAGCATTGCTACCTTGGACCTAGAAAAATAAGTTTCACCAAGACTGGATCTGAACCTAGGGTCTCACCTCCAATTGAGATTGCTGGTTTTCTGTAAGGGACCCTCACTCAGGGTTCTGTGTGTTGAGCACTGTGATTTCAGTAAATGCTGGGTCACTTTCATATAGAATACCCCATGCACTCCTGCACTGCAGTCATTCATCACCTGCATTGAAGTGGTTACTCTGTGCCTCACTGCTCTAGATGTCAGACCTGCCCCGGTGAAGTTCACAATCTACAAGGGAAATACAGAAAACTAACATATAAAACATCTAATGATGAGAAATGCTATGAAAACTGAAATAGGAAAGACGGGGGTCTGATATTTTAGTTGCAATAACCAAAAACCAGTTCTAATAAAGTAACAGAACCTAAAAGAGATGAAGACACAAGTCACATTCATATTTGTGAGAAGAGTTCCAGATGGGCAGAGGAGTCAGTCAAGAGCCCTATGATGTAAAGTACTCAGTGTGGTAGGAAGAGCAGAAGCCAGTGTGGCTGTATCAAAGGAGGCAAAGGGAGGGGTGATAGGAGGTAGAGACAGAGATAATTGGCTGCATGGAAAGTGAGGACAGAGTTAATTGGTTGGATGGAAGGTGAGAACAAGGAGATAATTGGTGGTATAGATCATAGAGGGCCTGGTTGGGGATTTAGCTCAGTGGCACAAGTGCTTGCCTGGCAAGTGTAAGGTCATGAGTTCGATCGCTGGTACCAAAGGGGGAAAAAAATTCATAGAGTGCCTTGAAAGTCATATAAGGACATGACTTTTAATCCAAATGAAAAGGGAAGCCAATGGAGAATCTAAGCTGTAAAATCACATGGTGTGACTTAATTTGAAATGAATAGTTCTGATATGTCCACGTGACTTGTACATGAATAGTACAACATTCTAGGCAAGGGCTTGAAAACAAATCCAAATGTCTATCAACCAATAAGTGGACACATAAAATGTGTTATGTCCATAAAATCAATGTCTTCTAATAATGAAAAGGAATGAAGCATGGATATATACCACAACAGAGATAAACCCCAAAAGTAGTATACCAAGAGAAAGAAGTCACAACCAAAATACCACAGATTGCATGATTCCATTTATATCAAATATTCAGAAAGCACAAGTATACAGAGAGAAAGTAGATTAGTAGCATCCTAGAGCTAAAAGTAAGAATGTGAATAGTTGAATTTATGGTATACAAACTCACACCCCACTAAGGCCTCGAATTGTACTTTTTAGTCACCCTGGTTGTTTGAGGGAAACAAAATGCCAGAAAGAGGGGTTAAGCCGGGAAGCCCCTGAGAGGCACATGTGATTACCCAGGTGAATGTCACTTGGCCTGTGATGTCTGCTAGCAGAGGCGAGCCATGGTCAGATACCAGACAGCTCTCCAGGCAGAAGGGAAAGAACTGGCCAGTATGCAAGGACCGGCTTAAGGTTTGCTTGTGCCTGCTGTAATGTTGTGACGGAAGTGTTCATAACCTGTCCTCCCAGATCCCACACCCCCAGCTCAGTCAGAGAGCTCCCAGCACCTCTTCCAACCAGAGACTCTCTGACTTCATTCTGAAGCCTTGCCACGTGGATCAGATGACTCACCTGTGATCGCGGGGATCACGAAGCCTCTGTGTCCTACCTTGCATGGCCTCTGAAAAAGCCCTGTGCTCTTTCTCCCATGGTCCCCTGTCTCTTCCCCTCCCTTCCAGGTCAGTGAGAAAACCTGAGTGAGACTATCTCTCGGTGTCCACGGGAATTTGTTCCAGGTCCCCTTGTAGACTCAGAAATCCTTGATCCTTGAGTTCCTTATAAAAAAACTGCTTAGTATTTGCAAAAACCCTATACTTCCTGTATATTTAAAATACTTATAATACCTAACACAATGTAAATTATATATTAACATTTATTACACTGTTTAGAGAAGGTTTAGTATAGACACAATATTTTGAACTATTTTTGGTCTGTAATTGATTCAATTCAAGATGCAGAATTCCTGGGCACTGAAGAGTACTGTATTTTTGTATTACAGTAATAGCACTCATGTTTTGTGATGTCAGTCCTTCCTTCTGTCTGATCACCTGCCCTCACTGATACAAGAAAATAACTGAGTTCCCCTTTGTTGGGTTTTGTAACTGAGTTCCCCTTTTGGCTTTTGAAGTCTTATCGGCCTCCAGGAAAATCTCACAGCGAACAGTATAAGAGAAGGCCAGTCCACCACAAGAAGAGGTGTCACCAAATCATGTCTTTGCCCCCATCATAATCAGGCCTCCTTTTCGAGCCCCACATCCTCAGGAGTGAAGGACCCTGAACGGGCTTCCAGGGTCCTTTCTGTTGCTGAAGTGTGGAAAGGAAACAAGCCTTGAAGAAGAGCCTGGTGTAGAGGGAAGGGCACCGGCTGCCCCCTGCCCAAGGCTTCCTGTTGATGAGTGAGGTTTTGTCCTTGGGGTGCTAAGAGCTTTGTGCCTGGGCTGCTGATCTCTGAGAAAGGTGGATTCTAACTGAGAGGGCTGTAACTGTGCCTGAAAACCATTTCAAACTGTGTTACAAGCCAGCCCCGCTGGAGAGAGGGCCCCTACTCTGCTCTCTACCTGGTTCTGAAGTCTCTTCAAAGCACTCAATTAAACAATGTTGCTTCTATAAAACTCAGGACAGACTATTACGGACCAGCAGCTGCCATATGATTAGAAGCACAGGAAATGTTCTGAGGAAGGGACGCTTGGCGCTATTAATCTCTTCCTTTGTGTTCCAAGCATGGTTCCCAGAAAATGGCACCCTGTGATATTTTCTGTTGTGCATTTCACTTTCAAAAACAGAATTATGAAAGGAGTAGATATTCGTTGTAGAAATGTTTGAATATGCAGGAAATTATAGATAAAAATCAAACTTACTCTTAATCACAGCACTCAGATATAATAACTCTTTTGGTGTTTAGCAGTGTGTTTTGGTACCATACTTCTTCCACTTTGTAAAGACATAATTGAGGTCATATTGTATGTAAAACTTTAAAATCTGCTTTTTTGTCCTAACATTGGTTCATAAACATTTCACACGTTTTTTTAAAAAATCATTATAAATAAAATTTTAGTAACTATGCAATATTAAGTCTTATGGATGTAGCATAATTAGTTAATAATGTCTCAGTAAATAATTCTGTAGTAAATGTCTTTCACTGTCTCAGTGCATTTCAGATTATCTCTCGAAGATAGTTGTCTTGCAATCACTAAATTCTGCGTTTAATTAATTAAAGGACAACATAATAGCAATATTTAAATGTATAATGTATTTACTTAAATTTATTGTATTTTACCTTTAAATATATATTATCAAATATTAATATCCTAATAAGCAAGCTGTTTTAATAGCTTCCTATAAGACTTTCTGAGTTGCAAAATGGAATTTTAAAAAGAAAAATTTTCAGGAAAAATATTTCAAAATGTTAACTGTGACTGTCTTGAGAAAATGGAGCTTGAATTTGTTTTTTGGTTTTTCTTCCTACTTTTCATTTTGCCAAATTTTCTGTATCACGCGTCATACCATATTACTCTTTTAAAAGAACATATACACTTCTCTTTTACATTTCTAGAACACTGTAGATTGTAAGCACTATTCACCTCCTGCTTATTTAGGCCCACAGTTGAAAAAAAAGTTGAATTCCAAGTTTTTTTCTTCCAGAAAATATTTTGTTAATAATTTAAATAGATTTACACACGGGAAATGGGTTACTCTTTTTAAACACTGAATTTCTTCTGTTTTCCTTGTATGATCTGAGTGAATTTAAGCCCACTAAACAACAGAGGCCATCTTTTCCCAAATAACGTGAATTCACACACACACACACACACACACACACACACACAAAGGTACACACACTCATTTAACACTAAGTCTGTTTGAAAGTGCTTCTTGATTTGACCAAAAA
>RJWM01001945.1:45307-75307 GCA_004363535.1 Dasyprocta punctata | reverse complement strand
GGGAGGAGGATCAGTTTAGTGCTTAGTGGACTAGGACAGCAGGGAAGGACCATTAACCAGGAACTTGATAGCCATTGGTGATTTCTGCAAAAGTAGTTGCAGTAAACAAGAGACAGAAGCCACTCTGGGATTAAAGTGGAGGATGCAGTAGTAGACTTCTTTTTCAGATACTTAGCTGGGGTGAGGAAGGAACAAGGTGGGAGTAGAGAGGAAAGGAAGAGGACGGATCCTCTGAGGAGGTGGCAACTCTGAGTCTCAGGGTGGAGCAGAAGTGCTAATAAACAGGAGAGGGTGGAAAGGAGAATAGAGTGGAGAAAGAACTGGAAAGAGAAAACCACAAGACATAAAATCTTGAGATGGAAACTAGGAAATACGATCAGATGTATCAGTTCTAGATGTCCATCGCATCACTGGGATAAAACATCAGCCAACCAGATTATATGATACTGAAAATACCAAAAAGAAACAATGCCTGCATTTTTAAATGTAACCTATTCTGTTAGACTTTTGAAAACCTAACCATGGTGATCTATTCAGAAGCCAGTCAAAAGAAAAAAATGTGTTCTAAAATATTTTCTTTTAGCTGACTGTGGGGTGCATGCTTATAGTTTCAGTACTGTGGGAGGCAAAGGTAGAATTATTATGAGTTCAAGGCCAGCCTGTGTATCTTAGTGATTTAGTGAGTATATCATCCTTGAAAATCTCAGCAGTTCTTAGAGGTCTACCCCCTACACACCTTTTAAACTTGACAGTCTTGATATATTGAAATATTAAAAACACATTTTTTTATTTTAAAGAGGAAAAAACAGTAAAACCAATGATACAGAATTTCAAAACCAGACAATAGGAAATTAACAATAGCTAATATACTGCATATTATTATCTTCAAAATAGTTGTTCAGATTATAAGATATAGGCATGCATAATTGACCAAACAATATAAGTACAAACTTTTTTTTCAATGAACTAAAATAAATCAATAGTATAGCTATCTCTTGGCTATCTTTTGTATATATATTTTTTTCTTTTCCCTTCCTTTTTCTCTCCTTTTACCCATCCCAGTTGTAAAACAGATTATTTTAAAACACTTTGATAAGACATCCTATGATGAGTGCTTACTACTTGTGTGATGGGAAAGTAAAGTCTTGCTAACAATTAAACAAAAACTTCGTGTTTTTAAAGACATTGTGGCTCTCATACATGTGTCCCCACATCCTATGACTTTGGATCCTCCTCGAGACAGGGAACATTGCCTTTGCTTTTTCAGACAAGCAACTCGTGATGGAACGAGAGTGAATTCCAAATTTTCCATCTCTAACAAATATGATGCCTCCTATTGGAAAAAAAATGACTACATGAGCCATCAATAATGCAGATGAACAAGCACTTTTATATAACTTGGGATTGGAAATTCTGTTCTTCACAATTAAGGGCACCTACGACATTGGCTATCCTCCATTATAATTCACAGTTCCAAAGTTGGCAACTGGTCTTTTTCCATTGACTGCTCACTATTTTTTTCAGTCTGATCTCTGACATCTACTAGGAAATAGTATAAATCACATTTATTTCTTCCTTTTGGAAAATTTTATTTTGACTTCCCAATACATTGTTTGATTTCTGTATGCTTAACAATTCAAGTTAAATCAAAATTTAACAGTCAGGGAAAAGAATTTTCAATTCATACTGTAATAAGATAAATTCTTCAGTAAATTCTTCACCAAGAATATAACAAGTTTTAAGTTCAGGCATAAGAATTTAAGAAATAAAGGACTCTGCTTGTTATAGAGCACAGAGCTATACTTAAAAATACATTCAGCTGATAATTTTAAATCCAGGGTCAGTTAACTATGCTTTCCATACATACATGCAAAGTTGTGCATTAATTTGACTACATAAGGTTTCTTTATGCAACTGAAAGGACAAAACCTCTATTTTGAGGTGAAATAATAGCTATGATGTAAGACAGTGCCATGCAACTGGAGATTGGGGTGGGCAGACAGTGCACTAAGATTGCAGGATTCAACTGAGTATTCAGGGAGTGCCTAGCCAAAAATATAACAATTGAACTGGGCTTTGAAAAGTTTCAAGGACTCCATAAAACAAGGATTAAAGGAAAGCATCCCAGATAGAATAGTAGAGACAATACCAAGAAGACAAAACTGAAGCGTATGTGATGTTAACCACCTCATCAAAATGTGGCTTTCTCTTGTCTGCTAAATTCCAAAAGCATAGAAATAAGTCAGACCTGGCCCACACTCTCCTATTTCTTACAGTATGTGAGGAAAGTAGTATCAACAACCCAACAGTTAGTGCTTTCTGCTTTTAGGATGCTTCGATCAAGCAAAGCAGCAGAGCTGAATCTGTGGCAGAAAGCTAAGAGTAGGAGAAAGGCCATCTATGTGTGGAAAGACACAGGCACTTTTCCTGTAGCTTCTTTTTAGTTGCATAACTATGAGAAGAGTAATAATAGGCAACATTTACTAAGCTTCTAACTTTTTGCCTGGTACAGAAACTGTATTGGATCTTCACTGAACCCTCAGATTTCCCTTTTAGGTAGGTAATTTCTCCATCTAACAGATGAGGAAAGTGAGGCACAGGGATTAAGTAAACTACCCAAGGTCACACAACAAAAAGGTAGCTTTCAACTCAGAAAAACTGACTCCAGAGCCCATGTCACTAACTGCAATTCTGCCACAGATAATTTACAGGTCAAAGAAATGTAGGTTTGTTCCTACCAATTTGACAGTTTCAAGCACAATTTCAAACCCAAAAATTATCTAAAAGGCAGACTTAAACATGTATTGAGCTTTTACAACATAGTACTTGCACCACTACTGACCCTATTCCTGGGCTATTTACACATCTGGATGGAAATTATGCTGGACTGCTACCAATTTTTTATTCTGTTCAAAATCTTTCATCTCTTGAGAACTTCTCTGCCTAACCCCCATTCTTGCTGACCATGTGACCCCAGTAGAGATGACCACGTTTTCTCCTGAGTTCCCTGGCCACACCTTGTGGATTTACAGGTGTGCCTGTCTGAGCTCCGACAACACAGAACTCAGGATGATAACTAGTGAATCTTGTGGTCAGTGTTGGGACATAGTCGGCTTGCCATCATTGCCCATGTATTCTCCACGATGTAGAGTATGCTGCCATACCACCACTAGTAGTAAAACTAGTTGAAATACAGGCAGAGAAAATACAGTTAAAAGGTGGAAAAAGCAGTTCTGAGGGCATTAGAATAGCCAGATTCTGTTGTCCCTAAGGTCTAGCACATGCCTAGAAATATTTTCCTCTTTCAAAATATTTTCCTCTTTCTTAAGCTAGCTGGAATTTTGTCACTTGGAGTCAAAAAGGCCCTATCAAACACAAGTATAAAGGATTTGCACACATGAAAAATGCTTCAAAAACCTCTATTGCATGCAAACAAGAGGCTCTATATCACTATTTAGAAGAGCATGTATAAAAAACAGCATGGACACACACATGCATACACATATGCACACACTCACACACATACACACATGGTGAAGAGAATCTGATCAGAGAACTCATCCCTGAAAATAGTGATCTGCAACTGACAACTCAATATTGCCAAAAAGTTTAGCTTCATCCACTCATCCCCAGAATTTTTAGGGCTTGGTGATTCTATGTGTTTTTACACCAACCAAGACAGGTCCACATTTTCCTGAGTTCCTAAAGAATCTAGAAGAGATGTATTCTAGTCTAAATGGTACACAAATTATGACTATATGGTAAAACAACTGACTTTTAAAAGAAAAAGTCTAAAACTCAAATGCGTGCTCTTCCCCTTTAAAGCTATCAGGGTACTTAGTCTTACGAGGCTGCCATTTCTCACAGTAACACTGGAATTCTATTTGAGGATGGCCTTCACATGTTGGCCACTTACTCCTCCAAATTTTCTTAATGGTACCAGATTTTTATCATTGGAAACAAATCTAGACTTGCAAAATGAGCCAAACTGTTTGGAGCCAAAGTTGTTGATTAAGGTGAGTAATCAAACTCAGGAAACCATTTGGTATCAAAAATAGTATTTGAATATAAATATGGAGGTAGATGTTTCTTTCATTATTTATAAACTGCCTTTGACAGGTAGTTTTGCATAGTTATGTACTGTTATAATTTTGTAAGATAGTTTACCTGCAAAGTAAGATTTTCAAATCTTATATGACTCATCTAACCAGATTTATAAATAAGGACAAGTAAAATCTTTTCTCCTTTAGTCTAAGATCTGACAGTAACAGCAAATGTTATGCCACCAAAAGTATTTCTATATATTATGCTAACTTGTCAAAAAAAGTCAAATCTTGATTTTACAGAATCTTCACTTTCAATTCCAACAGTATGGAAGTATCTGGACTATCATGTAGCCCCCAACACAGTCATTTATTAGCTCAGGAATAAGAGTGACAATATATAGAGATTCTTTACTCTAATTGTGATTATTTTCTCTTTGAAAAAATATCAGTTTAAACATAGACAATCTTTTTACACTTTTTACCTTTCAATAAAGTTTTCTTCCTCTTTGGGTATTCTTTCATTCATTTTATGAAACCTCTGGGACCAAGCATCCCACTGTGGACATTCTGAGTTCCAAGAGATGAAGACACTGCTAGGCATCCTTAATACTTTCAGAAATGTTACCACCATGGAGCATTTCCAAAATTGCCTCTTTACATAATCTCTGTGATGTTATCCAGTACAAAGGTTTCTAAGCAATCTCTCCTAAGTTTCCCATAAAATAAATACATCTGATTTGAGAAATCTTACATCAGCAAGACTGTGCAAATGTTATTTTACCAGTGATTTCATAAATAAATAAATATCCCCGAAATTCTTTTTAAAACATCATTTCAAACACTGCAATTAGAAATGTCACATGCCTGGCATGGCTGGCTGTTTCACTTGCACTGTTAGGCCGTCTCATATTCTGAGCAAACAGAGAAGCTATTCTCCCCCAAAGGGTTCACGAGGGCATATAATTTCATTTCTTCAGAAAATTGTTTCTCAGGATTTCAATCTTCTTAGCTGGAGATGACAAAACATAATATCAGAAACACTTATGCTTTTTATCTGCTATATTTTCAAAGCATAAATAAAAGCTCAGTATACATTTAAGACAGGTGAATTCAACCTTACGAACAAATCACATACATATTGAAAAACAGTTTTATAAGAACATTTAATATTAAAATGCTTAAGAGGAGATTGATGCAAAACTAAATTCTTTAAAAGATATTTTGCATTGTCACTCTTATTCAAGCAGCATTCAATTTTCTAAATCTTAGGGTTAATGAGATAAGAGATAAAAAATTAAATTGGATTTTTAGAAAAAGGGATTCAAATGGGCAACATTCAGCTAAAACTTTTTTTCTATTTCTATGCACAGTACTAAGTACTATTTTGGTTTTCAACCTCATTACACTTCTATTCATAAAGCATGGTATAAAAACTTTAAACCTCAAATGTTTTTAGAATAAAACAAATCATGCATCTGTGAAAAGATGAGCATAATGGCTTTTTTGCAGCATGCCCAGCACACTTCTCAACTGGCCCGAACAGCATTAGCTGAGCAATTCCCATTAGCATTAATATGATCTTAAGTTTCTACTGTCCTATCATTTAAGCAATAATTTGAGGATCAATTCAATTTCATGGGAATTTCACTATTCCATACTGGCTTTGTTGGTTTGTAACATAGAGAAATTTAGTTGAGATCACTTAAGATTTCATGGTCTTTTCTGGAGGAGTTGGAACACATGAACATACATACACCTATAGCGTATCTGTTATTAAACTTATCATCCTGGATGATACAAGTTATGAAATACCTTCTGAGGTATAGATGCCTGTCAGTCTTCTACTTTCCTTGTCTTCTTCCCAGATGTCATACAAAATGAGTCACTGAGCAAAATTATCAGATTTGGGACTACTTTAGTCCTCTTCCATTCTAGCTGCTGTCTTAGTTTAAGATATTGCCCGTAGCCAGGTGTGGTGGCACACACCTGTGACACTACCACTCTGGGAGCCTGTAGGAGGAGGATCACAAGTTTGAGGCCAGCCTGGGCAACTTAGTGACTTGGGGAGACCCTGTTTCAAAAATTAAAAATAAAAAAATAGCTGGGAGGATGCTCCATGTGAGCGACCTGGGTTCATTGCCCAGTATTGGGGGAAAAATAGAGCTGTTGCCTCTAGAACGTCTCTAGTAGTACACTAATCTCTGATTCAAGAGAGAACTGACATAGTAGCTCATTTGTGGAGTTTATTATTTGTTGGAGAGGTTCGATATGCTATATGCTTATTGAACTGAAATACTGCCCAAGAGATCATATCTATATAACTGCTTCATCCAGTTAGTCATAAAATATGGTCAGAGGACAGAAAGAGAGTCTTGAGTGCTGTGGGTAGGTGGCACAGCAGGAAATAAAATCTCACCTGAAAATTCAGAATTCTTATACAACTGTCAAAGGCTTAAAAAGGGGCTTCAGTATGTCTATGCCAGCATTGGTATGTCTAAGAATTATTTGTAACGTTTGCAAGAAAGTTCATAAAGGTTACCATTATATGCTTATGCAATACTTTATATGTCCCCATCACTGGAGATGGGAGAAGCCTGAGAAATAAGAGCATTGCACTGTGATGCACAGGATCTGAAACTTTTGAACTCTTTTTCATAAATGAAACTGATTAGCATTTATCTTAAAATATTTTTGAAACAGCAGAATAGATAATTTTAGAAATTATTTGAACTTCTTCCTACTTCCCATTTGTCATATATATAATGTAATATTATATATATACATATATATATATATATAGAGAGAGAGAGAGCCAAAAAATGTATACAACAGGAAAAGAAAAACTTGTGCAAATATTTTAAAACTAAATGTATTGAGACATCATGAGATTAATACAAGTAACCTTTGGCCTCTATAATTACAAGAGGAACTCAAAGTGGTGACCATTAACTTCCAGACGTTTATTAGTGTGGAGAACTGCTGAGGTGTGTATACATTTTTTGGCAGAATATGAGAAAACCAGTATTTAACCTTGTGTGTCTGACTTATTTCACTTAGCATGTTATCAAGATGCATCCATTTGCCTATGAATGCCTCATGTATCTTTCTTTGTGGCAGAGTAATGTTTCTTTGTGTATAAATCTACATTTTCTTTATCCATTCATCTGAAAGAAATATACACTGTTTCCAAGATTTTACTATTATAAACTATGGTTGCTTGCTATTATAAATTGTGCTACATGGGAATGCCTGTGTCCCTATAATATGATCACTTTAACTTACTTGGGAAGATACCTATAAGGGGGATAGCTGAGTCAAATGGAATTTCTGTTTTTAATTTTTTGATGAATAATCACACTGATTTTCATAGTGGTAGTACTAGTCTGCATTCCCACCAACAATATAGAAGAGTTCCTTTTTTTACCATGTCCTCACCAGCTTTTTATTGTTACTTGCTCTTTTGATGATAGCCATTCTTTCTGGAGTAAGATGGTATCTCAATGTAGTTTAATTTCATTTCTCTAATGACCAGCAATGTTGAACATTTTTTTTCATGTATTTATTGGCTTTTTATACTACTTCTGAGAAGTATCTATTCATTTTTTCAATTGAGTCTTTTTTAATTGGGTCACTTTTTGATTTGCTCTTTTATTTTGAAGGGTCTAATTTTTTTCAGTTCTTTATATATTCTAGATGCTATTCTTATGTCCAGTGAATAGCTGACAAATTTTTCCCCATTCTCTAGGCTGTTTCTTCACTCTTGGTTGTTTCCTCAGCTGTGGGTAAGCTTTTTAATTTGATTTGTGTTATAGTCAGGGTTTGCAAAGAAAACAATTTAATACAGGACACATAATTTATAGTATTATTTTATAATAGCCACTCAAGAGTTAAACACAAAAGAAGAGTGCAGGAAATCTGTCCACACCCTAAGACCCAGAGAATCTAATTGAGCCTGGATCCCAAAGCAGCATTCTGCGTGAGTTCAGCTAAAGACCTAAGGCCCATGAGAATTCTCCCCATGAGTCCAGCGGGGGACCTAGTGCCCATGACAATGTCTCATGCAAGTCTGTTTCACAGATCTGCACTGAGAAGAACCAAAGGTCAGCAGTAGACCCAGAAGTCTGTGCCAGCAGGATGAAGGATCAGTGTCAGTAGGTTGAGGACTCTGCACTGGAGCAGGAAGCAATTCTCAAAGTAAGGACCAGAGCTACCCCAAAAAGTACCACAGCCATCCTCAGTGACGAGGTCCCGGGCTCATCCAACAACGAGAACAACTCAGCTCATATCACAAATGTAGCATGACAAGCTTCTCCATGAGATTGAATAGCACATCATCTTCCCCTCTGGAGCCAGGAAGCGATGCTCAAAGTAAGGACCAGGGCTCCTCCAAATTGAACTGCAGCCATTCTCAGTGACAACAAAGTCCCGAGCTTCTCTGACAATGAGAACAGTCAAGTTCATATCAGGAAAGAAGCTCAACAAGTGCCTCCAGGAGAAACAATGGCAACGGGAGAACCAACAACACCCAGGAGAACCAACAATACTTCTTCCTCTCCAGTTTTCCCTTTTATCTTGGCAACAATCCTCAGGTAGGCCATCCATGGTCAGCACCATGCTGATTCAGTTCAGCTGGTATTACAAGTTGACCACCAGTTGCCAGTCCACCACAATATCATATTCATTTGTTGATTTTCAGTGTTATTTCCTATGCCACTGGGGTTCTGTTCAGAAAGTTCTGGCTTATACCTACATCTTCAAGAGTGAACACACAAAATTTTTGTATGACACTAATGAATATACAAAAATTTCAACAAGTCTTGAATTTCTGTTATAATGCCTTCTCATTATGTCCTTTATAGATGATTCCACTCCAACCTTATCTTGGTTTCCTAGGAAAAGTCCTGAAGATGGCCATTATAAAAGTCATATTACATTCAGCAAGAAAATGAGATGCAGGCTCTTCTACTACAAAAGAGATATGTATTACAAAAAATACTTGTATTGTACAAAGCCACAGGACTTTGAGGAAAAATATTGTTAGAAGCAAATCAGTCAGAATTTAGGCAACTTTGTAACAAAAACACCAACAAAAATAAACCTGACCAAAACATTCTCCTGTCAAAAAATTAACTTTCTGATTTACAATATACCATAAAATATGGGAATTCTTACCTTAAAAAGATGAATACCACAATTTTAAAAAGTGAGAGAAAAAGCTGGATGAAATGAATAAAATGAAGAACTGGGGCTGCTGATTTGTGGCAATGACCAAAATACACAAAGATCAGAGAAAAACACAATAAGCACTTCTGAGATAGAGTACATAACCAAATCCCTCATGGAATGATCTTTCTCCTAACTTAGTTTAGCTGTATGTTCTAAATTCTGTGTTCTTCTGTAGTTTTCTATATTTGTGATACAAAGCAATAATGACCAAGAGAAATGAGCGACCAATATATGACTTCTGAGTTATACTGGCCTCTTCTATTTACCAGTTGCATAAGAGCTAATCATATCATTGACATGCAACTGGAAAAGGTGCTGTCCTAATGTAGATGTGGTATTTTTTGAAAAATGGAAGATATCTAAGTTCCCTGTATTCATTAGACCCATGACAATCTCAAGGCAGAATCATGAACCAAGCAACTTTCAACACCTTGCTAGCTCTTCCATTTTAATTATTGACTCTCCAAAGCAAGTTAACTTTTAAAATGACAAGAACAGGGGGACTGTGCAACTGGTGCAGACTCCCGGAAGAGAACGAGAATGGGCCCCTCGGGAACCCACTCGGCTGGGTCCGAGCTGCTCTGACCAGAGGACAACTAATCTGCCTTCCGGGGGACTGTGTGACAGGCTCAGACTCCAGGAAGTGAAGCATGTGCCTCCCGGCACGAGGGCTTAGAATCAAGGACAACCCCCACCCCCAACCCCCGCAAGCACCTTGCTGGTTCGGAGGTCTGGCTAAATTGATAGCAACTAAGGAACATTAAACAACTAAATGCTAGTATTGTTTCATTGATTTTGCAGGCCTGGGGCCGGCAACCTGAGCATCTCTTTGGAAAATGACAGTAGGCAATGTAGCAAATATGGGGGATTCTCTTCTGTCTTGTCTTCGAGGCCCAATATGGTTCACATTGTTTTGCTTTACTCTGATTATTATTATTTTTTGCTTTATTTTATATTCTGTTTTTATTGGTTTTATTCTGTTTTGCTTTTGGTTCAATTCTACTATACCTGTTGGAATGGTCAGCTATTCTGAAGATAACAAGATATACTATAGTAGCTACTGTTTCCATAGTGTCTTTCTTCAAAGTTCTATACCAGTTCTGCTGCTCTGTTTTGATTGACTTTGTTCTGTTATGTCCTGTTGGATTTTACGATCTTTAAAATAAAAAAATAAAATAAAATAAAATAAAATAACAAGAGCAAAGCAATAACTGTAGATGTTATAGAAGTGGAAAACAATAAATGCAACTGGTAGACAATTATTGCCTATTGCCACAAGTAGAAAAAGAAATCTCCAGAGAGAGCAACAGTTTGAAATTCCAGCATAGGAAGGCTCAGTTAAACAAAAGGACAGGTAATAAAGTTATCTATTAGGAATGTTCATGTCTTCAGGCAACATATGCTCAAGGTCTATGAGAGTTTACAAAACGAAGAGAGGATATCTTCATTTACAGTCCTTTAAACATATATTTCTAGTAGTTAACATTTTCCACCTTTGGGGGTATTTTTCAGTTAATGCCTAGTCAAAAGGATATGTTGTATTCTACTGCTTTTCAACAAAACAATGGATTTTTTCAGGCCTCTTTTGTAAGCTTTTCTTGATTTTAAACAGCTAGCCCTTATAATCCATTTTATTCATCACAAAATATGAAGTACAAAATAAAAGCACTGGTTAACTTCTGTAACTGCCTTTTATTCTACCTTGTTGGCCCCTTTTTGCCCTATTTGAATAGCACTGTATCTCCTTTACATTCCATTCTTAATGAGGTTATTTACCTTGCATACCCAATGAGTTTATACCTTATATAATAAATTCTCTGCTCTGAAATACGTCTGAGGGCAACTTATTCACTATTAAAAGGTATAACCTTTTAACTGAAAGTAGTCTTAAGGCTGTACACAATTTTCCCACTGAGTTTTCAATTACTTAAAGATGCCACTGTAGCATACAGAGGTGTTTACATTTACATATCCTAGTAGATCGGCCTTACAAACACCCACTTACTAACTATACAAAATGACTGGTAAACAAAGTTCATTTGTTATTGCACATATATTAGCTCTTTCTTATATATGTTAATGAAATACATGTGTGCTGATAATGAAAATTGAGCTTTAAAGAATAATCATTTTAATGCACTAGCATGGCTATCAATTATATATACTAATGAAATCAATGAAACTATAATCCATTTGACCTCTTCCAATTTCCTTTCAGTAAATAATTGTTCTGTTCTCCCCACCCAATGCTTTCATCAAAAGTGTAATATTGACTACCATAATTTCATCTTATTAAGGGGAGGGAAACAATTAACTAGTAGAGAAATGTCCAAAAATCTAGAAGCAGTAAAGAGATTAGGAAGAAATAAAAAGACTGGACAATCCACCATTTGTACAATTAATTTTTCTTTGTCTCATTGTTGGGATGGTGGTAGAGATGGTTGGTGACTGGAGCCCAGGGAAAAATAGAGAAGTTGTGTTCAGTTACTAATTTAGGGTTACAGGGGTCATTTGATTCAAAGGTATAATTTAAAATAATTTTATAAATGTTTTCCCTAAAATCTATTTGCATATTTTACTCAGAATCTTATGATTGTAATCACTTAGTCTGCTTTATTAAATGTTGTACTAACCTAAAAAGGATCTGTTTGTAGTAATATCCAAAGCACTAGAAGAGCAACTCTTACATCAAAATAGTTTTGTTACAATTCTCAGGAAAGGAGTAAGTAGAACAAGAATTTTCCCTGTACATAAACCATATTGCCCCTTTCCTTTGTAGGAGTCCTAGAAAAAAAATCTCATCTACCTATTAATGTTTAGAAGCTCACAAATTATTTCTAGATAATTCAAATATTTATTGCTAACCTACTATCCTCCAAGTACTGGAATACAGCAGGAAATAAGACTCTCAGAAATTTCTGACAACATGGGTTTTAACTTCGACTGGAGTATGGGAGACACAATAGACAAAATAAATAAAACGTAGTTTTTTAAATAGTGATAACATGGCTACTCAATGCTGGTGATAATAGGGAAGCTAGTTTTAATGGAGGGAGAAGACAGGAAAGGAGGAAATTTTAAAGACAGAAGGAATATTTTAAAGAAGGTATGATCGGATCAGGAAAAGAAAGTTGATATTTGAATAACACTAGGGTTAGCGGTCAAGACAAGCAGATACGGTTAAGGCAGAGGGACCGTCAAGAGGAAAGGCTCTGGGACAGGAGTGTGCCTAACGTGTTGGAGGAATAAAAGCCAAAGGCTAATGAGGCCAAAGAGATGTGGGAGACAGGAGCAGCAAGCAGGAGGGGAGAAGAGTAGCATAGGACCGGGTAGGCCATTGCAATGGCAGGATTTACACTACGTAAGATGGGGGACTATAAATAGGATAGAGGGCTTTTGAGTGGAATGAGGATATGGCCCCACCTTATGAACAGAGCCAATCTGGCCACTCTTGAAGATGTACTACGAGGAAAGCAGATGAGTACTTGCTTCCACAACTCAGTTGAAAAAGACTTGGGTATGAAAGAAAAACTGAGCCCATGTCTGCAAAGCATGGAGTGAGAATAAGTGTTGCCTACAGAAATGGCCATCATGTAGGTGGCAAATAAAATTATTTTTCAAATTTTAATTCATAACATTTACGTATTATGTAATATATCCATCAGTAAAAGCACAAATTAGTGGTCTCTAGGTGCTAAAATCTCTTATAAAATGTATTTATTTGTGTGTGTCATTTAAAGTTAGTGTTAAAAATCGAGTCAAAGGTTTGAAAAAGAATAGGAAGACTCATAGAATCTGGGGGTTCCCTAGCCTGCTGGGAAAGATGCCATACCCTGTGGAGATCCATGGAGGTGGCCCCGACTGCTCCTGGGCCTCCCGGGGCCTGCCGAGGCGGTTGGAAGCAATAGAACGGCCCATCTCCTCATCATTCTCCTCATGTTCACGGCAGGGCCTGAGTCTCACTGTGCTGAATCCTTACCTGCCTTGTCTAATATCTGCAAATTTTTGGACAGAAATATGTGGTTGTAGAAAGTGTGTTCTTTGTGAATAGAACCATCACAGCACAGAAACCACATATAGTAAGTAGAAATCATGAAAACCACATTGAAAAACCACAAAATACTAAGGGAAATATAGATGCCCATCCCAGATGTGACAGGAGGACATACGGTGTAATGCGGATGAAGGTGCTAGGTGAGCCTAGGATGGTCACACAGAAAGGACATGAAAGAAAGAGGAGAAAGGCCAGACACGCATCTTCTACAAGTCCTTTGTGGGACTGGGGCTTCGTGGAGAAAGGTATCGGGTCATCAATGGCTGTGCCTATAGGGAAAGCTCAAGGGGGTAGGAGATATGGTAACAGTTGTCCATAGCCTTCCGTCCTCGGCTTTTCTGTCACAGTAAAGACCTAGAGACACAAGGAAATCCAAAATTAAGATTTCTTTATTCCAGTGAAAAACCCCAAATCTCAGAGGGGGTGAGAATCTGATGTCAGCATAGCGCACTGCTAAGAAACAATTCAGTTCAACAAAGCTGCTTGGCTATTTGCCAATCATTGCTTTAAATGGAAAGTCGAAAGCACCTAAGAAACAGTCCCTCAGTGAACATTCAGTTAAGAAAGAAGTCTGCATCCTTTGTATAAACCAAACCAGCATTTAATGGGGACTCACAAAAAACATTTTGATGAAATAAGAAATATTAGATTTTTTAAATGCTTTCAGGAAAAATCTTATTAGAGACACATTTTAAAAATAACACAGAATCAAACTATTTAGATGTTGGTTTTAGATGTAATTTATGCACAGGATAGCTTATCATCCTCTTTTATGCTATAGTTATAAATAAACTTCACTCCACACACTATTACAGAAGAGTCAGAGTCAATGGCAGAAGAGAGAAGATTGTGAAGTTCTCCTAAGTGGAGGAGAAACCAGCAAGCAATATGATACACTCTTGAGGTTCTTAAATAATAGTTGTATCTCCAATAGCGCTTCACCAAGTCAGGTCAACCTAAGAGATGGTTGTCTTACTTAGTGGATTCCCCAGGATATTCTTTGCTTCTTCAAAATATTGATAAGAATGCCATTATGAGTTATTATGTATTTTTTTATTTTAAAGAGAAAAAACAATAAAAACAGTGAGAATAACAATGGTTGTTAATGTATTGCATATTGTTATCTTCAAAGTAGTTGCTCAGATTACAAAAAATAGGGATGAAAACTTAATCAAACAATATAAGCATAAACAGTCAATGGACAGAAATTAGTAGTATAATTATCTTAGCCACCTTGTACGTGTATACATATATACATATATATATATTTTTTTCCCCTTTCTCCTTTTCTCCTTTCCCTCATCCCAGTTGGTCTTTCCTTTTGAGCAGTTTCTTCCCCTTTCACAGTATCTATTGTACTATTTGGATCTTATTTACTCTTTCAGATTTTTACACTAGGGAGACAATATGGTGTTTGCTGATTTATTTCACTTATGAGTATAGTCTCAAGTTGTATACACTTACCTATAAAAGCTTCAAGTTTATTCTTCTTTATAGCTGAGTAGTACTCCAATGTATAAAAATACTTCTTTTTTACCCATTCCATTGTTGATGGGCAATTGGGTGTTCCCAAGATTCAGCTATTACAAATTGTGCTGTTATAAACATGGGTGCACATATATCACTGTGGTATGTTTTTAATTCTTCTGGGAAAATACCTAGAGAAGGAATAGCTGGGTCAAATGGTACCTCTAAACCTAGTTTTTTGAGGAATCAATCACCACACCAATTTTCACAAGTGATTGTACCACTATACCAACAGTGGAGAAGGGTTCCTTTCTCCCTACAGCCCTGCCAGCATTTGTTATTGGTTGATTTCTTGATAATGGCCATTTTTTCTGAGGTGAGATGGAATCTCAGTGTTGTTTTATTTGCATTTCTCAAATGATCAGTGATGTGAACATTTTTTCAGATATTTATTTGCCATTTCTTCAGCTGAGAAGTGCATATTCATCTCAAATGCCCATTTTTTGATTGGGTCTTTGAATTTTGGAGGCCTGATTTGTTTCAATTCTTTATATGTTCTAGATTGTCTGAAGGACAGTTGGCTAAAAGTTTTTCTCACTCTGTTGGTTTTCTTTTCACTCGGTGATTTCTTTTGATGTGTAAAAACTTTTTAATAAGATGAGATCTCAGTTGTTGATCCTTTGAAATATTTTCCAAGCAGTTTGGGTTTTGTTCATGAACTTTCTACCTACTCCTATGTCTTCAAGATTTCTGCCTACTTTGTCTTCCAGTACATTTCATGTTTCTGTTTTAATATTTGATCCATTTTGACTTTAGTGCACACTGACAGAAATGAACCTAGTTTTAGTCTTTGGCATATAGAAAGTCAGTCTTTCCAGCACCATAAAGAGGCTATCTTTCTTCCAGTGAACATATTTGGCTTCTTTGTCAAAGACAAGGTGCATGAGTGTGTTTGTAGTTGGTCACACAGTATTTGAATAACTTTAAAATACATAAAGAAAAGCTATTGGTTAAAAAACTAACTTTAACAAATGTTTAAAGATTGAAGATGAGAAACAGAGTAAAATAATGTGGACCTGATAATCAGATCAGCCTAAGTTCAAATTCTGGTTTTGTGGCTAGATGAGTAAACTTAGATGAGTTACTGAATTTTGAAATTCAGTTTCCTTAACAACAAGGTGGAGATAAAATCATCTATTTTAAAGAGTCATTCTATGGCTCAAGCACTTACCTAGTAAGCGTGAGGTCGTGAGTTTGATCCCCGGTACCCAAAAATAAATAAATAAATAAATAAATAAATAAATAAATAAATAAATTACAATAAAGAGTCACAAAGGTCATACAGTGAGCTGGATACATATTAAATAGCTTTCAATCAATTATGTTTCCTCCCATAGAAAACCAGTACATCACATAATTAGACAGTTAAAATAACTACCTACAGGATAAATATCTCTCTAAAACCTTAGATATACTAGAAATCTACCTGAATTATAATCTAAATAGTGAAATTCATTCTCACCTGGATTACAAATTATCACAAATTCTCAGTTTATGAATTTTGAATCGCATTTTGCTTTTAATTGTTGTCACAATTCTAGAGCAAACTGAATTAGCATGCATTACTACATACTATGGTGTGATCACTTCTAAATTTATATAGGAAACTAGATGACAGAAATTATTTCAACATCCATATGAAGCAGTCTCAGTACTGTTGAGAGATTTCCAAAGAAACGTATTTTTAAAAGATTAAAGATTATGGTGCCATATTGAGTATAACAAAGCAAGTACTTATTAGAAGACAACAGCTTTGAGCCATTTCTCTTAATTAAAGGAATTAATGAGCTGTGGATGTCTATATATATGCACACAAAAAGAAGTGGAGAAAATATGTAAATGTGCAGGCGTTTTCGTACTGCTATACAAGCTGAGAGTGCTTTATTTAAGCCTTAAGTTACTGGAAGAAAAAATGATTTGAGTTTCTCAGATCCCTTCCTAATTCTTAATTCAAATCATTTATAAAACATTCATTCCTCTTCTCTATTTCCAAGGTAGCAAAGGTCTTTATACTTCCATTGCTCAGAAAAACATCTTTTCTTTCTTCCTCAGACTTATTTTCTCCTTTTTAAAGCTGAATTCAACTACTCCTAAAAGATCTACACATATGAAAATGTTCTGAACTAGAACCTGACTGAATTATTAATTTGAATTTAGAAATCTTTCTGTAACAGAGTGATTTGTTATCTATAACTTTTATTAAAAATATTAAATTTAAAGTCAATAGGAAATAAATTGATAAATAGTAGAAAGTAACTATTGACAATTTAGAACACAGGAGAAAAAGGCAAGGAAAAAGTAATAGCAACTCTGCAACTAAAATATGTTATATTTCTTTCCAGTTCTTTACATACATGTGCAAAAATATACATACAGATACTCATATGTATTCTCTCATATAAGATCAGGTTATGTACTTTGAAATTATAACCACTTTTCATATTAAATCAAGAGCATTTCTTACATTATATTTTAAAACACCAAGAATGTTTTAAATGCATTAAACACCTATCAATTTCTGAGCATTTTGATTGCCTATTTCTTGCCACTACAATAAATAATTCTATGAACTCCACTTTCACAGTGCACCTGGCTTTGACCTACAGGGCAAGCATACACACTCCAACTCAAAATATATTCTAAGGGAGAAATTAAAGAGGAGACATTAGGGGAAGGGAAGAAAGCAGACATCTAAACCCTCAGTCTGCCTACAAGGAGAAAACTCATTACCATTTGACAGTTGCTCTGTGCCTATAAAAAGTAAGTTTAAGAGTTACATTCTCTTCCCAGTGGCAGATATCTACATAGTTTCCGATGGTACCCAGTGGTTAGTAACTGCCTCTCAACTTTGGTGATGAAAGTTCATGTAACTCGGTTTACAGGAAGCAAGTATGATACCACACAGAATACAGCTGTACACATGTTAATTTATAAAGCTTAAAGAACAAAAGGAAACTGAAAACAGTATCACAATGATAACATGCAATAAAAAAGCTTTTAATTTATTCTCTTATCATTATGATTTAGATTGCTAACATTAAAAAACAAGAGAGAGAGAAAAACCAGCAAATATTGGTGAGACAAACTTATTTTATGACTTCATTGAATAAGCAGGAGTTTCCTAGAGGGGAAGACCTGGGACAATTGAAAAAACAAGCTGGGGATAAAAATAAAATATTTACAATATCAAATCCAATATGATACCTTATGATTCTTTACAATGCTTCCGTCTTATTCTCAACATTCATTTTCACAAATATGACAAGATTTAAGCTTGTCTTACATCTAAAAGGGATCATTGATAAAACTACCAAAACCAGTCATTATATTTTTATAATGACTTTACCACTAGTGTGGCCTTGCCTCTTTCATACCTGGCAGTGTGGCTTCTTCCACAAGGATACCTTGAAACATTCTTTAATGCCTGAAGAAAGGGTAATTTTTTTTTTTTTAGTAATGCCTTATAATCAGCTATTCTCCTAGAAGAACATCACCCACATTTCTCCTCTATTGACTCACAGTTCTCTTGGACAATTAGGTGAGAGCTGTCTATTTTCTTCCTGAAGAAATGTGCAAACACATACAAAACTCTGCAGAAAATTTCTAGAGGACATTAAGTTTCTTGAATCCCTGTTAACAACCTCTATACAGGCAAAAGAAAAATTATAGCAAACTGAGTTGCAGAGAGAGAGAAAAGGAGAATTGAAAGTAGAAAAGGAATTTTACCATTCTGGGCTGTACTTGATGTAGACATTCCCTCTTGCTTTTCATAGCCACTCTGTGCACTGTATACCTTTTATAATTGAGAAAAGAGAGCCTTCAAAGAAAGATGTTATGTAATTTCCTTCCCAATATAATTTTGCTGCAAAATACAGAGTTAAAATGCAAACCTGGTCTCCTGGCTTTAAATCCAGTACACATTTCACTTAGCATTTACTAAGTGAAGTTCTTGTTTTCATCTTGCGACTTTCCCAGATTGAAGTGAACCATTAAACTAAACACAACTACTATGAACTCCCTGGTAGTAGGGTCCCTGTCTCATTCACTTTGTATCTTAGTGCCTGGCATATAGAAAACATTCACTGAAGAAGAAATGTATGATTAAAGGAGCACAGTAGGGCAACAATCCTATAGACAGGGCAAAAGCTATATGCACCTGTGAGTTGCCCTTACATAAAGGTTCTTGTGATCACCAAATACTTCTTTAAATGACCTCTAGGCAGAGCACATATTAAAATAATTTAAAACACATATGGGAAAACTCTTTTGTATTGAAACAATGTTTAATCCTCTTGAAAAATAAGCTGTTCATAAACACATAGTAGCTTTACATCAATCCAATATTGTCAGAGCAATAGTTAACATTGTTAGTGAACAACTAGATCTTATAAACACTAAACTCATTAAAAATATATAAATTGGGACTATTTCCAAAGATACTTAACTTTTCAAATCTCATAACTAGAACTTAAATGCATTTCTTCATTTTTGTTTTTGCAATAATTGCACTGAAGATGAAAACTAAAGTACCATTTCAGTGTAGTAAAGGTAATTGCTGCATTTACTGCTTATGTCATGTTGATGTATGACTATGTATCAAAGGTCATTCTTCTGTACTCATACATTATCAAATTTGAAAGCACAATATTTGATTCTGACCAACCTTTAAACTGCCCACAATGTGTGTGAAAAGTAGATACACTTTTGCCTTAGGTTTTTAAAAAAATGAACCCATGTTTCGGAAGCAGAAGGGTCAAGAAGTCAGCGGAAAGGTTAGGTGTCAGCACTATGAATCTCATACTGTCTTAGCTTACCAATGAGGTCTAGTACAATGATTACAAACGAAAATTGCTGTACTAATGAAGACAAAGGTCTAAAAAGTTGAATAGCGCAGGCTGTATGATAGAGGGCAGTCATCTGGACAATAATGCAGAAATAAAGACATAAGTTACTCTTTAGAGACAATGAACCTACAGTGCACAACTGAATTGTTTACATATCTATTGAAGACACTGTAAAAACAGAAGTGTCAGTCATCATACCTCTTGTTGTTCATCTGGAATGCAGAGCCTGAAATTCAGCTTCTCTGCTAGAAGGCAAGAGTCATCTGCTTCCCTCTCTTTCCTTCCAACTCTAAATACACAGCACTACTGGGCTGACACACAATTTAGTAGTATTGTGCCATCTTGACCTGAAAGCAGTGCTGGATAGTCATGCTAGAATCGAACATTGCTTACAATTTTTTACTGGGGGAATAATTGTCCTTATAAGAATCTACTAAAACCTAAACTACTGCTCTCTCCATTTTTGTTTAGGATTTGAGAAGAATAGTGGGAAGACAGCAAGAAAAAGAAAATTCCCCTTCACTTTGAGTAGGATGGTATTTTGAAGTAAAATTTAATTTTATCAGGCCAAACTACAGGAGTTTGCGTTACTGAAGAGATAAAGGTCACATGAAGGAACAAAATGGTATAGGTCTTCATAAACCAAAAGAAAAAAGGTCTAAAAATTGATAAGAAACATAACATCCACCCAAAACGTCTTAACTACAGCCATTTTCAATTTGTATTCACTTTAGATCTTATAAAATCCATAACAACCCATTTTGAAGATTCATATATCCTTTGGCTATGTGAACACATAACTGAGAATGCAAGTTCATTCCAAATATATTTCTTTTTTGATGCTAGGGAAAAGTTTATTTTACAAAGCAAACTACCATAATTTTTTTTAATGTTTGTTTCAACTCCTGTTAGGCGAGGCCTTTAGAACTTTTGCTATAGACAGTAAGACATCAGTAACCTGCTTCATTTTTAGAAAAAAATGAAGTTTATAGTTCATAAAATACACATTTTAATTATATTCACCAGGTACCATTTACATTTTAAGGCAAGTGTTTAACTTCAAAATCTGAATTCAAAGAGGAAATATTTTAAAATTTTGTGCATGAGTGTATGTATATCCAGGCCCAACAGATGTCAAAAAAGCAGCAATTTAAGCCAGAAAATTCCTAATTATGGTCATAACATCAAATGCATTAGAAATGAGATAATGAATAAAAATCAAATGTAGTGGAGTTATGGTCTAGATCTAAAACATCCTCCCAGATCCCACATTTGAAGTTGGGCCTGGATGCAGGTGAGTCACTGGGGTCAGGCAATGACTTGGCAGGGTATTTTCTCTCTCAGCTCCTCCCTTCTGTTTCCTGGCTCCTATAACGTAAGCAGGTTTCCCTTCTGTGGCCTTCCATGATATGGTTTCTGCTTTGGAGTTGGCTGAACATGGACTGAACTCTCTGAAACCATGAACCAAAATAAACTCCTCTTTAAATTTTAAGTGTTGAGTATTTTGTCCTAGTGACAAAAAGACTGATACAGGTGGAGAGGTAGCTCAGTGATAGAGCACTTGCCTAGTGTGTGCATGTATCTGGGTTCAATCCACATGTGTACAAATATACATATACATATATATGGTTATATATAGAGAGACAAGGTAAACAAGGAAGACATGGTAAGCAAAATACAGAAGCAGATGAGTAAAGATTTTTGGGAGTTTATTAAGTCCAAACTATTTCATATGCAATTTAAAAATTCTACCCAAATACTGGGCTCATGCAATTGTGGGATGAGCTCCTACTCTGATACCCCACCCTGGCACATGTGCTTGGTTCATCTCTAGCTCAGCCCTTTCATGTTGAGTGTCTCCTGCAATAGGTACTGAGAGGCCAGAAAGAAATGAATGTTTCCCCCATCAATGTGTCCACAGTTGTAACTGTGTTTAAGCTAGTCTCACTTTCCCAATTCTGTTATTTGTAGGGTTTCAGGTAGGAAAAGCACATACACTGGTATTGACAAGCCCATCACTTACTTGTAAGAATCTTAAATTATACATGTAGCCGGTACCATGCGAGGTTTTGGTTTCCTTTAGTGCTGTTTTGTTTGAGATGAAGAGGGGAAAAAATAGAAACTGAGAAACATGGCCTATCTTCAGTGTGAACAGTGAAACGAAGGAAGCAGACAACAAAAACAAGAGGTCTGGAGATGCTGTTACGAATAATGTGTAAAGTACAAGGGAAACAAAAAGGGAAAACTAAAGAAAGTATCAGATTACAGAGCATCCAGTAAGAATAGCATCATGAAGAGCAGTGCATATCCTTCAGAAATACAAAATACTCATCTGTGACCAAAGTGTAAGGGCGAGAAATGGGAAACAAGCTGGAAAGGTGATTAAAATTCTGAAAAGTTTCCATGTAACCTGCCTAAAGATTTTGCTGTTAAGCAAATCAGTATTTTTAAAGGTTTGTGAGGAAAAAGTTATCTAGGTTTCCCCTGCTCAGTAACTGAAAATTTTTGAGATTTAAAAATTCTCCAAACTGCAAAACCTTTAGCTACATACATCAACATTTCCTATCCTGTGTGCTCTACATATTCACATGCTACCAGTAATCTTGTTTCTTCTGTATGCTAGGTACCAAGGACATAATGACGAGCAAAAAGAGATATGGACCTCCTTTCATATCATTATGAAATGATTCCGATGAAGGGTGTGTGAATAGTCTGACAAGTGTGAGATTAAGAAAGAAAAATACTACCCTGAAGTTACATAATTTACTCTGTATTGCAATCCAAATACTGTATATTGTAATCCAAATATTGTATATTGTAACCTAAATATTGTGATCCCTTTTCCAGTCCACCCCACAATCCAGAAAGCTTTTGTAGTCCCACAGAAATGTTATTGGAATTCCAGTGAGTTAAATCCAATCTACCACCTCTAATGCAACCCATGGCAAGAGTAAAGACACCAAGACCTATTCAAAGTTATGGGCAGCCACGGGGTCCTAAGCCCAATCCATGTGAGTATATACAAAAGCTTTGATCAAAGTCCTCTCCAAGAATTTTATTATCATGTGAAGAAGGGAGTGGTTCAAGGATGAGTGACAGTTAGGATGATGGGAATTATGTGAGCAAGGTGAGCCGAGCTAGCTGTGCAGAGAGCAAGCAGCTCTGAAATATGCAGAGAGAAAGATACACAGAGAGACCAGTCTGTGTAACTCGGGGGATAGCGTATGAATGAATTTGGGAGGCTGTTGCTTCAGTTTCTGATATGTAAACCTTGTGCCCTGGGAAGTCACAGTGTCTTACTTTGAGGCTCATACCCAGTTGACATTCTTGGAACTATTTGGTTCTGCCATCCCACTGCATTCAACCATTTTATAGGGAACACGAAACCAGGAAACAGGAAGCTGTCAGCTGGCCTTAAGGAGTACGAGCTAGCCTTATTTGCATTGCTTAGGGCCAACTGAAGGGAAAAAGAAATAGTATAGCCAGCTCTGTACATACCAGTACATGGAGACATGGTTCAGTTTAACTAATACTGAAACAGTTGTTCCACATTTAAGGGGAGTTGCTCAGGTCATCTCCTACACCCTGAAGTAAGTTATCACAGAAATATGCAAAACCACAGACTTCTTTCAGCTGCCTAAGAAGTCAAGTGCTCACTGTTAATGAAAAGAGCAAGAATTTAAAAGATCTTAGGTTCAAACATCTATCTATCATCTATCTACCTACCTACCTACTTATCTATCTCACTGGAAAATAATCTCTGCCTGCTCAGTCATTGGGGGCACTCTAAAAGAATGCATGTGATTGTACCTATAGCACAGTGCCTGATTGGCCATGAGTGGGTAACCAAAAAATGCTCAATTCTCCACTTTCTCTCTGTTCAGACACATATTTATTTCCATCAAAATAAATTATTTTTCCCAGTTTTCCTAAATCAAGTGCCAGAGATCTGGTAAAAGTCTTTGGCAGCTTAAAATTTGGCCTGTACTCAAAGAATCTTGGGCTAAGAATTTAAAAATCTAATTTATGAGGGAGATTTTTGAGAATTTTTTAATCTTCAGAGTACTTCAAATTTCTACCAATTTTGGCCAAAAAAAATAGAAGGCATAAATACTTGATAAAGTGTGTTTGCAGGAAATTTGTATTTTTAAATTTGTATTTTTAAAAGCATTAAATAACATGGAACTATATAACTGGACACAACTTGGTATTTTCTTCTAAGTCCACCAATAGTATAAACAACAGGAGCTCAGCAACAGAAATGGAAAATTAAATGTAATCAAAGTTTCATGAAAAGGCACACTGATCAATGGCAATTTAGGAGGACACCTCCTAACCAATTAATCAAATGATTTTTAAAAGGTATTTTAAAATATTGAAGTACACAATATAGACTAATTTTTGAGGAAAAATATTAGACAATGTAACAGTTCATGGATTTTTATGTTATGTTCTATACTAACTTGAATTTTTATTGTTTTTAGCAAATATACTTTTACATATTTATATTTATGTATATTTGTCAGATTAATAAATTTAGAAATTTAATAAATTTGAAACAAAGCATTGAGTTGAGATCTGTGTTCTAGCTTGGTTGAGGTGCCCAGGATGGCTATGACTTAATCATCTAGCATTTCTGCAACTCAGCACTCAATATTTAATGAAGAATATATAATCAGAATCTCTCAAAATGTGCACATTTACACACATACACAAAGTTATCAGCCTCCTGATTCAATATATTCTCCATGTTAATGCATACTGAATGCATACAATGTGTACATGATGAAAAATAAGAAGAAATGGCATAGCTTAAGAAGCAGGAGCACATTTTCAAATGGGTTTTCAGTGGTCCTAATTTCTATGAGTAGGAAAATTATCTTAGCTAGTGGAAGGGCTTGAGAAGGCTGAGACATTAGGGAATACTTTGTACGCTGTATACAGGAAACATTAGAATAGCTACAATAAAATCTGGGTAATTGAAGGGAAGTGATAGGACTTGTTGTATAAAACTGATGCCAGAGGTCACTAGGATCAAAGTTATACAGGGCTTTTTAGGTCATATAAGTAAGTTTGGACCTTATCCCAAGAACAGTGAGGAATCACAAAGGGTCTAAGCAATGGTCTGGCATGATTCATTTCCTGTTTTTGAAAACTCACTTAGACTGCAGTACACAAAACAGAGAAACAATTAAGAGGCAGCTTTGGCAATCTGCAGTGATGGTGGAGACCATGAATTAGAGGGCAGTACAATGGTAATTAAGATTAAGGGCTCAAGGGGGTAGAGAGGTTGCACAAAGGTGGAGTGTACTTGTGTCAGTGAGGCCCAGGTTCAATTCCCAGCACCAAATACAGTAATAATAGTCGTAGTAGTAATAATGTATTTTAAGTCATTTGTCTATATTCAATTCCCCAATTCTCCACTTACCAGATGTACAATTTTGAGCAAGTTGCTTATACTCTCTATAGCTGTTTTTGTTAATGCACAGATAAGAATTTTTATAGGACTGTTGCCAAATAACAAATAAAATCATATTCAGCAGTTAGCACGTTGCTGGCAGAATAATGCAAATGTTTATTATCATTATTAATGCAATGTGTGATAGAGAAATGGGATTATAAATGTAAGATGCTTAGGAGATAGCGATGGACAGTTTGGATATAGAGGAAAGGGATGACTCAACAGACTCTAGTTTCTGGTTTAATAGTTGTGCTATTAGATGAAAAACACAAAGTTTGAAGAATATGTGTTCATTTTGTTTAATACATCAATTGATAGAGCTCTGAAGGAAACAGACCAAAGCTAAAGATTTAACATTCAGAGACTAATAGCAATTAAATCCATGGGCATTGACAAGAGTTTCGAGAGAAACAGTATACAGTATGAAGAAGCAACAATAGGCATAATCTAGGGAGCACCACTATTTAAAGGTTGTGCAGGCAAGTGCAAAAGACACTGAGAGCAAGAGGCCAGAAAGAGAACAGAAAAAGAAAAGGGAAAAAAAAAAAAAAAAAAAAAACTCGTTTCAGAGGAAGCACTCAACAAAATCAAACTGCCAAGCAATGAAGTAAGAATTGAAATTTTTCATGGGATTTAGTAAGGAAGCTGTTTGTTCATACAATAAGTGAAGCACTATACAAGGCTCTTAAACACAGATGTAAAAGATCCTTGGTTACATTATTACAATCTTGATTATATATTATGGGCTTCATGCTGTGAACAGTAAATGAGTAGACAAATAAAACAATTTAAAACTGTGGTAAGGACAATGTGAAGTACAATGACATGACACAATCCATAAGCAAAGGCCAGCATCGCATATGGAGTTTAGGAGAGCATCTTTCTGAGGACGGAAAATTTTAGCTGAAACAGACAAGTAGGGAAGAGCTAGCGTGGCCAGAGAATCAAAAGGATCAGGCCCACATGTCTACAGTTCAAAGATGGGGGTTGAAAGGGGACCGAAAAGAAAAACCATGCTTGCAAATTGCACTCAGGGCACAGAAAAGACTTTAGATGATGACCTGTTGAGTCACATAAGAAAATTAGGATCACCCTGGCTAGTAGTACTTAATACTTCAATTTTCCTCATTAATACTATTCTTAATCAAAAACTGGACATTTTACTACTCTTTCAGTCATTAATTATTTATTACAATTATATCGGAATAAGTTTTTCTAGTATAAAAGATGCTATACAATCACAAGCACATTATTCGTTGCATTAATTGTACTAAGCCTGTTTTTAACTTCTTCCCCATTTCTTTAAAGATAGTTCTCATAATATGATTGGTTCTATCATTCGATTATGTTTCTCTGAGGTATTCATTTTCAAGCAATGTATATCAGAATTTGAATGTTATAACAAGACTGAAAGGTGCTGCTAAAATGTATATGGGCCAATAATACACACACATACACACAAACTGGTGAAATTCTTCTTAAAAACAATTATATTCCAGAGTGTCAGTTTCCTATTTTTTTAATCTATGCATTCACAGAGATATATAGGGTAAGGTTGATGGAGGAAACTGGCTTCATTCTGAGAAGTTAATTGTATGTTTCTATTATCTTTTAATTTCCTTATCTGCCAGAAGAAAGATTTATTTATAGCCCCTTTCATATTTCACAAGGATGTCAATAATAACAAATGCTATTTACAGGGTCCAGTTTCAAATATATAATTATTTGTGATCACCCCAATACTTCTGAAAACAGGTATTATTCTTTCCATTTTACAAATGAGAAAACAATTACAGCAAGGCTAGATGACTTGTCCAAGATTACAGAACTGAAATTGAAGTTCAGTTCTACATACTTAAAAACTGTAGCTACTACACAAAGCTACCTCAAGATTATTAACAGACTAGATTCTTTAGAAATATTCCTCAGATATGAAATATTAAGTCATAACAATGAATTTTTAAATAAAAGTTTTACTCAACTTTTAATAAACTGTGTACACCAAAACATTACCCAGAAACTCTCCTTATATATTCTTCCCTTTGGCATAATTTGATTTCTTTCTTTTTTTAATATTCGAGAAGAGAAATAAACAGATAACCACACTGTATTTAAATTCTAAGAATTACCATTCTGGGTCAAAATTTTTTCCTACTTGATCCAACATACACTTATTTAATTCAATGAACAACTAGCAATTAACTGCATAGCCTCATAAAAAGTATTTGTCTCCTCAAAATTAAAAACTACAAACAGTCAGGCGTGGTGGTGCACACCTATAATCTCAGTACTTGGCAGACTGAGGCAGGCAGATTGCTACAAGTTCGAGACCAGCCTGGGCTACAAAGTGAGTTCAAGGGCAGCCCGAACTGCATAGTGAGACCCTGCCTCAAAAAAAACCAAAAAAAAAAAAAAGAAAAGAAATACTACAAACAGCCTGAAGTGTTCCAGAATTTAAAAGCCCTAACCTCTCATTCGTACTGCTATCTGAATAAAAAGCGTTATAATTTGCTCTAAATTCATCATACTGTGAAGCTCTTCCTAAGATTTTTCAGTTACCCAAGTCATCCAAGACACTATTCGAAGCCTAGATGTATAACAAAAATAAACTGCTACCACATTATCTTTATTTCCTTAATAAAATACACACAGAGCACAAAATTCACTCATGTATCATCATTATGTAACAAGTATAAATAATACTAAGAATTCAAGTACAGTCAAGTGCACATATATTTCCTATACGTTAATATGTAAACATAAACTAGTTATATACATCATGTGCCTTTGGCCCAGCTGCAAAATAAAAAACATCAAAAGAAACACTGCACTTGACTGTTCAACTACATTCTTATTGCAAGTTCGTACCAATGTCTAGCAGTTACAGTTACAACTTTCATTTAATGTAAACACCTAAGTAGAAATTTACTCCCCACTGGCAAATATCTCAAGAGTTAAAACTTTGTTTTTAATAACAAAGTATTGCATTTTTATTCTTAAACACTATTAGAGAAATTATTCCTAACCAAAGTCCTTCCTATGTCAAAATAGTATTATTTACACGTAATACATATAGAAAACAAGAATGCTTTTTGTTTTGTTTTGACTTTTAGAAGGACATAAAATATCTGAAAGCTGTCTAAATAGTGTTCGTCTTTGCACGTTCAAAAGGATTTTACTTCACTGATACCACTTGCTTATAATTTTAGCATCCAGTACATATAACTTTGACATACTGAAATTGCTAAATGATCTGAATTTAAATGATATAAAGCACATACTTAGAGGAGTGGGAAAAAAAATACACACTTTTTAAAGTACCATCAAAAAAGTAAAAACTGACATCAACAAGACAACAAATATCCAGTTGAAGGCACGTGGAAAGATTTACTACTTCGTCATCAAAGATTCTCCACCTAGGTCAAGATCGAAAGTAGAATCCACTGTGGGAACTGTTGATTTGGCTTCATTTCTTGAGGTGTCCTCATTTGCAGTCTCTTCTTGTTTTTCCTCTAGTTCCTCTGAGCCAGATGCTTTTTCAATCAGTTGGTATGTCTGCTCTGTAGGTGATATTTTGTCATCTGTCTGCTCTGTACCATTATCAAGAACATCTTGTTCCTCTAAAGATTCTGAAAAGACAGAGATTCAAAACTTGAAGAACTTCCAAATGTTAAAACTACTAAAAAAGGCAAGTAAAAGATAAACATTTGCACGCATGTGGATATACAAGCACAACAGAATGGTCTGGGAATGGTTTAGATATACTTAAAAATCTTTTTTTTTTTTTTGCCAGTACCGAAGCTTAAACTCCATGCCTCATGTATGCTAGGAAGGTGCTGTACCCCTGGGCTATATCTCCAGCCCATTCAAATCTTTTAAAGCAAGTAATGAGTCCTCTACGGATGCCATTTATGAGTTAGTATGAAGAAAAAAAATTTTATTAAGTCCATAACCATACTTTTCATACTTCCATACAAAATAAACTCCTTAAGATATATTTGTAAGTTGAATGTCCAAAACTCAAAAGTCCCAACAGAATCAATCATGTGCTGTAAGACAACAGTACCACATACACATGTATCATATTTACAAGGTCAGACTTCCTCAAAGGACTGTATCCCAATAGCCCTGCTTGGAAGCAACATGTTAATGTGTACTTTCATTAGTGTGTATGCATGCATACATATGTGTGTGTTTAGGTGGTACATTCCTATCCTTATGTATCTCTATACTCAAGGACCGGGGAAGCCAGGATTCGCCAGGCCTTCTTCCAAAGCTGTAAGTCTCCCACTATCTCTCTGCAAGACAAGTCCTCAGTATTTAAACCTCTGAATCAGAATATGCTATATACCTAGCATTCCAGGAAGAAGAAACGAAGACAAGTAAGGTTCCTGATCTTGACTTGGAAATTTACTCTTTTTGAGTGCCACTAAATTTAAATTTACTTGTTACTAAATAACGATTTAATAATAACTTTATTAAATAAACTGCCTTTAATTCTCTAAAATTTAAAGAACAAGATAGAGGAGGAGATGACAGGAGCACACAAGGTTTCAGCCACATTATTTCCAAGTCAATGATAAAAGTACAACTTTGAGGTATTTCTTTTTGTTGTCATAATAAATCGCAATTAATGCTCTTATTAAACCTGTATATGTGTATATGTAAGATAACTAAAAAGAACACTGCTCAATGTATTCGTTATTGAGAGGGAACAATTAATACTCATATGATTGGATCAATCTTGCATGTCTTTATCTGTTAATGTAAGAAACCATTTTAAAGATAACGATGCGCAAATTGCAACCATTGTCAAGCTTCTATCTTCCGGTTTTGTAAACC
>RJWM01001945.1:0-45207 GCA_004363535.1 Dasyprocta punctata | reverse complement strand
CTGTAAGAAACCATTTTAAAGATAACGATGCGCAAATTGCAACCATTGTCAAGCTTCTATCTTCCAGTTTTGTAAACCTGCAATGTTGTGTATTTACGCTAGTTGTTTGCTTGTCTCCTTTGCTTGTTGTTTTTACTATATATGTCTTTTTGTTGTTGTTGTTGTTGTAGTTTTTGTTTGTTTTGTTTTTCTTCACTCAAATAAAATTTTTTAAAAAATGCTCTTATTAAGAGAAAATTGGTTGAACACATCAGCTAAAAAACAAAAAAGTAGATTTTTCCTACCTTCCTAGAAGATTCTACTACAAATGTTACTGATTCAAAAAATCTGGGAGGCAAGCCAATCTACCTAGTAAAAAGTTTTAGTTAAATTCCCTGTAAAATAATTTTTTGCAACATAAAATAGTTTGGCAAAGAAATTACACATTATATTCATGTTAACATGGAAATCTTACAAATTCATGGTTTTATTGGATGAGTTATAATAAAAACAAATTATCTATTTCTCACACACTATATGCCAGAGCTTTAAAAATATTTTTAAAGTATTATTTTCTGGACTCTTAAGTTTACCAAATTAATTACAACTACCTTCTTCCTTTTTATATATACAATGAAAAGTCCAAATTTCCAGTTGGGGACATACAACTTAATGAGATTTTACTGCATGAAAATTTCATAGGATCACGAAAAGTAGGAAGGAATAATCATAAACCATATTTGTGAATAAAAATATTATTTGTATCTTAATGTGAAGCTTGAAATGGCACTGCTGTACCACTTGGAAGCTTAGCAAAAATCAAGGTAGAAAAGCAGTAGGTCACTTGAGTTTTATATGAATTCTCCACGACAGAAAGGAAAAGCAAAAGGGCAAATAAAACTCCACAGACATGTCCAAATCATTTTTTGCTACAAAGGCAAGTCAAACCTGTGTGAAACATAAGAAGTGCTAACCATTTCTAATTCTAGCCTCATAGAATTTATCCAGATTAGAATTTTAAGTGTCACTGTTTTCCATAGTTCTTTGGTCACAAACCAAATTTGACTGGCAAAAATTTTATAATCTGTTCAGTAAGGTTTCTGAAATATACCGATAAAGCCACACGATTTAAAACAACAAAAAAAAGAGCTCACACTCTAGGATGCAACTCACTAATAAACATGTTAAAGTAAACGTAGGACCACACAGATCGTCATATTCTGACAGGTTGCTTCAATGTGTACTAAAATGCAAGCAGTACCAAAGTTCAAGGTTTATCACATTAAATTTTGTGATATTACTATTTTCAGAAATAGATACTTAACTAGTCAAAGCCAATTTAAAAATTCTTAGTTTATAAAAAAAATGATTAACACAAAGTGGGAACAGTATGGAAAGTTTAAAATGTCTATAATACATAAATTAAAAGAAATGTTATGTGCTACAAAGTTTCCAGTCAATATTGTATTTCAGAGAATATTTAGAAGACTAAAAAAAAAAAAATGGTGAAATGATGAGTAGAATCATGTTGAATATAATCAAACAGCCTACTAATAACTAATTTTCTTTTATTGGGCTGATTTTCAGAAAAGCAATAGTAATAACAATACAAAAAATTAGTATATGACATGCTTATAATGCAAATATCAGTTGGTCTAAATGAGATATGTATTTTATGTTTAGAAGCCAATTTCATGTTGCAAGAAAAAATAAGATCTAAATGAACTAGGTACAATAAATAAACAAGGTATAAAAGAGGAACAGAAAACTGAATATCAATTTCATAACTAAACCTCAGAGGTTTAGGTACAATAAATAAACAAGGTATAAAAGAGGAACAGAAAACTGAATATCAATTTCATAACTAAACCTCAGAGGTTTATAATAAGACTAAAATGTCCTACTCCAAAAGAACTTATTTCTATGGCAGAGAATCATCTATCAATAAAAATAGTATATTTTTCCTATGAAGTTGTAGTTGAAAATAGCTTAGTGGTCCAAAATACATTTCAGACACTATTTTTCCACAAAATACTAAAAGAAAAGCCAGGCTTTGTGTTCTCACTAAATAAAAAAGCCTACTTTTGCCTTGTGACCCAGATGAAAACTAAGGGGTCTAAATATGGCCACCTAAAATAACTTAATTCTGTCAGTATAAAAAAAGTTGAATCAACTTTCGTGTCTATAATGCAAAGCAAACACTATATCAAAATGAGATACAATGAACACAAATGAAAATTAAAACAAAATGGAATTTCTTCCCCTACTCCTGCCCCTCCCCACATTAATATTCTTGATAGAAAAAGTTTTTTCTACCAAATAGAAAAAAAAAATCAGCAACTAGTTTTTGGGCAAAATCTCAACTCACAATTCAAATTCATAAAACAGAGTATAAATGTATAACAAATAGCACTGCCTCCCCTATAAACTATACACATGCAAAAAACATGTATGAATGTTTTACCTTATGATTTTTAACCCTATCTCTTAAAAAAGTAATTTTCTAAGAAAAGTAAAGAATTATCTAGCAAAACCACTTCATTTATTTTTGCCTTGCTGACATAAAAATTTCCCCCTTCTAACCAAGACTGTGGCATATGCCTGTAATCCCAGGTTGAATCAGGAAAATCACAAATTCCAAGACAGTCTGGCTAATTTACCAAGACCTTGTCTCAAAATAAAATTTTACAAAGAGCTGGAGATATAGCTCAGTGACAGAGTAGTTGCCTAGCATGTATATGACTGTGGGTTGAATCTCTTGTACCATTAAAAAAAAGGCCTTCCTAATACATCAATGTTCAGTGTATGTGTAAGACTTACAAACTTATTCAAAGAACATCATTAAATTAAAATTGACAATTTGTCTTCAACTTCATAGGTTTCAAACAAGGTAGTTTTTATAAGAATTCCTGTTTTACAGAAAAAAGGCAAACATATTTAAGGAACAAAGGCAAGAATATCATTCCAACTCAACCCAATGATTCAATACAATTCAAATTATAACCACTTCTCAGAAAATACCTAGTTTTCAACACAGAAGACTAATTATTTATCACTGGTGAACAAATTAAGTATTATTTGTTTCATTATTAAGCAATGAACTAAAACCCAAGTATTAGGGGGAGATGTTTTAGATAAAGTAGTCAGAAGCCCAGCAGAACTCTGTATTTAAAACTAACACGCGGAGCACCTCCAACCAGGAGACAAGTAAGACTGCCTTCCGGGGGCCTGCATAACCGGTTGTGGACCCCAGGAGCAGAAAGAAATGGGCGTCTTGGGAGCCCACCCAGCCAGGCCTCAGTGCCTACAACCAGGAGACAAGACTGCCTTTCAGGGGCCTGCACTACCTACGTGGACCCCAGGAGGAGAAAGAAATGGGCTTCTCGGGGGCCCATCCAGCTGTGCCTGAGTGCCTCCAACCAGGAGACAAGCGAGACAGCCTTCTGGGGGCCTGCACGAGCAGCATGGACCCCAGGAAGAGAACCATGCACCACCCCCACCCCGGCATACGCCTACTGGCACATGGGCTAATAATCAAGGACAAAGGCCCCGCCCTGCCGTAAAGCAATCTGCTCATTCAGCGGCCTGGCTACATTGATAGCAACTAAGATACATAGAACAGCTGTTTTGTTCATTTTGCAGGCCTGGGGCTGGCAGCCTGGGCATCTCTTTGGCAGAGGACAGTATGCAATGTAGCAAAAATTGGGGATTCTCTTCTCTTCTGTCTTGTCTTTGACAGTATTGTTCTCACTGTTTTGCTTTATTCTGATTAATTTTTTTGGCTTTATTTTATACTCTGTTTTTATTGGTTTTATTGTGGGGTTTTTTTGGTTTGATTTTACTATACCTGTTGGAAAGGTCAACTATTCTGAAAATAACAAGATATACTATAGTACCCATTGTTTTCATAGTATCTTTCTTAGAAGTTCTGTACCAGTTCTACTGCTTTGTTTTGATTGACTTTGTTCTGTTGCGTTTTGCTGGATTTTACTATCTTTAAAATAAAAAATAAATAAAACAAACATGCAACACAGGCAAATTTATATCTTGAGAAAGCTGAACATAATTAAGTATTTTAAAAGGTATAATTTTGGGGGCCTGATAAATACACAAAAGTCAACAAAATGTTCATTATCACATAGTTGAAAGAACATCACAACAAAAATACTGAAAGTAGAATTTTTCCTCACTTAACATAACCTAGTAGCAAATAAGTGAAAGGAACACCAGAAATCAGAGTACCAAGGAAATTCTCGCCATATATAATTTTACTATTTTTCAAAAGTTTTGTTTAGATACCATGAGTTTTACTACTTACAACTGTATAAAAGCTATTTTCTACCAAAATAACTACATGAGAGCTAGATACACACAACAGAACAATGGAAATAAAATATTAACTTTTTAAAAACGTGCTAGCCAAAAAAAGTATCACTTTAATAGTACACTAATAATGCAGAAAAAGATTACATTAACAAGAATGCTATGTATCAGGTACTTTCGAAAGCATATTTTTTTAAGGCAAAACTGATAAGCCACTTTAATGGTATTTAGCAGAGAATCAAGTACTACTGAACTTCATTTAATCATAAAAGAAACAGGGGTCTAAAAGCAGTTCATTTTTTTACATACTACATCCTATGGGCTCTCAGAAAAAATAATCCACATACCCTAATTTCTTGTGTTTCTTTGTTACCGAAGTACCAGGATAACAGTTACAGTGAAAAAAATTATAAATTCAAATGAACAGTTTATGGGAGAAATTTCTTCTAAGTCTCTTTGATGAAAACTTTTCAAGATTCCATATGTTGGTCTAAAGAGTATTCCAGAAATTTTAAGTCTTGTGACTCATTCTATGTCAAAACCTTCTAAAATCACAATCCAGGCAAAAAACTTTAAAGGTTTGTGTCACAGAGTGGGGAAAATAGTTTTTGCTGTTAATTCTAGATCATTCATATAAATGGTCACTGATACTTGTTGAAAGAAAAGTATAGATGGAAGAAAGTTATCTTTTGGGTTCATCTATAAATTCAGTAACCTAATCTCTACAGTTTCTGCTGCTATCAAGAAGCTATTTCAGAAAACAAAAATCTCTGAGTGTTTTTTTCTTTTATCAGTCCTCATTTTTCTACATCACTGAAGAAATCAGAAATCTAAGCTTCCAGCTATATTGGCTGTTGGCACAGAGTGGACGAATGAGATGACATCATCTGAAATACTTCCACTTGTTTACTAAAGGAATCCAGCTTGAAACTGATAACCGTATCACAGGGTGGTGACAGGAGTCTTGAAAAACGTTTCCATCTTCTGGAAAGCCAAAGAAGAAAAAGATGCTCATGGCCACTTGGGTGAATCCAAAGAGAAGAAAGAAAACTGTTACTAGTCTAGAAACGACTTTAACTGAATAGAACTGTGGCTTCAGTTTCATCAGACCCTGCCTCAAATTTGGTCTCACCTATTAACATTACCTTATTAGGGTTGAGTTTGAGCCAGTTAGACTTCATTCCAGAGAGTTCAGACAGAAAATGAGACATCTCGGGTATTGCTCCTCCTAGATTAGATGAGAAGGAAAGGTACAGCTGGGTGTTGTTTGCTAACTACCCGTTCTTGACCTTAGCAGAAGAAATAAAGCATGGGACCTATTATAAAACTTTTTATTTTGTTGAGTATGCTTTTTCTGCTCTTTTCTTTTTAAAATCTTTTTTAATCCCAACTATTGGCTTTCAAATATTCACTTTAGCTTTCATAAGCAAGGTTATTCATGGAAAGGACTTCAGTTTTTCCTCTAGGCATCTTCAGTATGAAATCCTTTAATTTTCAGTTCCAAGAGGCTGCAGTGGAAAGACAGATGGTTTGCATGTCACAGCATGCAGTTCAGAGCATGACAAGCAAAAGAGAAAAACGTGACTCTGTTTGGAGTTGATGTTGCAGACTTGAAGAAGACGAATGCATTCATTCAGCATTGGAAGTATACAAGCCTCTGTCATAACTATCCGTATTCAAGTTTATTTTGGTGTTTGTTAGTAAGCCAAAAGCCAAGCCTAGTTCAACACACATATTTTAGGTTCACTCTTCAAAGTCTAAAAAGAATTTCAGCTCTCACGCTAAATTTCTGATATCTGAAAATTCACTCCTTTCATGTAATACTCTCATTAAAGCCAATTTTGCAATACTTAATGCTTTTAAGAAGAAATCAAATATATGCAAATGATAATTCCTAGAATTAAAAGGATGAATATTGACTGTTAAATAAATTGTGAACTAAACTTCCAATATATATGCTACACCAGATACAGTACCAAAATATCATGACCTGCATCATAATTTTAGCAATGTTCATAATTGAGGCAAATAACAAAGAATTCCTGACCAAATATTAATAGCGAGAAATAGTTGGCTATTAACAGACCTTCTATCTCACCCTTTCAAGTATTTTTTTATGAAACTTTCTCAAAAATTCCTAAAATAGAATGGCAGGGTGAATTCTAAAACACAAATTCAGACAAATTCTATCTCTGTAAGACAAGTTTGATTTTATATCAAAGACAATATTAATCTCATGGGCTTCTATAAACCATTTCAATAGGATACAATCTTACTGATGTAGTCATCCAAAAAATGCAAAGATGACCTTCTAGTTCCAAAGTTTTCTGCTTTCTGGTAATTTTCACCAATTTGAGTGGTAGACACATACCTGTTATATCAATGTTAATCGTAACTCTTTGAAATACTTTGTCCTTATAGTTTTTTTAATAATCTGCTTTGCTTGGATAAATTTAAAAATGATTTCATGAAAATATTACCAGTCAAATCTCCCAACCGATTTTTAGAAGAGCTAACTCTTTATGCCACATTTATCTAGCTGGTGCTAAATGCTGCTTACCACAATATAATCTATATTTTTAAAATTTTTTTGGTTTTGAGGACTGAACCCACTGAGCTAAATAATCCCTAACCCCTAAAATTTGCATTTTAAAACTGAAACATATTTCCAGGTGGGGTGGTGTACAACTGTAATCCCAGTAACTCAGGAGGCTGAAGCAAGAGGATCACTGCAAGTTCAAGGCCACCTTGGACTACAAAGGTGATTTCAAGGCCAGCCTGAACTACAAAGTAAGAACCAGTCTCAAAAGGCAAAATAAATAAATAAATAAAACGTATACCACACAGTAGGCCATCAGAGCAACAGCTGACATACACATGCTACGAAATGATAAATTAATTCACTGTTATCTATAAGCATTATGCTCTTAATATTGTTAAACAACATACATTATAACGACACAAAAATCTTAACTGACATATTCATACCTTCACTGAACTGGTTCTCTGATGAAAGCATACTTTCTGATGGCAAAGGACCAACTGAACTTGAGCCTTCCACTCCCTGCTTTTTCTCAAAACTAAACTCTGGAAGTCTTGGAGCCTGAGGTCTGGTTTTTCTTGCAGGATTCAAGAAAAAACAGTAGGCACATCGAAAAGCTGCAGAGAATTTTTTAAAAATAAGCAAAATCACAAACCAAAGAAAGTTCAAATACTCAACAGGTAACTTAGAAGATTACTTTTGAAAACAGTTGAGAACATTTCAAAAGTAACTTATACCTTGTGAAATGTATGTTACTTTAGTAATATTACATTCGGTATTCTAACCAAAACTAGTTTTAAGGCATACTCCCTAATTATTATTAGAGCATTAATTTTAAGGCACGAATATCTTAACAAGTTAAGTACCAGGTTAACTGATAGCAAAATGATATTAATAATGATTCAAATATATTACTGAACTTGAATAGAATGAATAGAATCATGAGATGTTCTAAGATCCAGAAACTTATTCATTTGTTTTAAAAAAATGCAGTGTGTCATATTTCAAAAGCATGATTTATCAGATGAGTACTTAATAGTGGCAGCAAATGAGAATTACCTATGCATTTAAAAGAAAATGAGACAGATTTCACTCCAGAACCATTAAATCAGACTCTTGGTAGGTGGGTACTGGATTCCTCATTTTTTAAAGCTCCTCAGGTAATTCTGAGGCACAGAGTTTGAGAACAACTGCCCTAGAGGCTGTTCATTATATGAAGAAGAAATTTTAGCTGTCTTTCCTGCTTTGCTCAGAGTATTAAATATGCTTTGCCAATGTGCACAGAGACAGTGTCTAAAACAAAAGAGCATTATACGGGAAGTGGCATAGAATGAAATATTTAAGAGTAAAATATTTAAATCTAACTGCTCATTAATTCTTACCAATGTACTCAAATTCTTCTTTCAAAGCCATGCCATTATGAGAAAAACACTGTTGACATATAAGGGCATACCTACAAAAAAGAAAAAATGAATATATCAATTACAAAAGCAGACAGTTTATAAAAGAGACTATTTTAACCATCAGAGATAATATGCCATAAACAGATTAGATGTTACTTAGTATATAATAAACAACACTCCTTAAAGCAAAAGTTTACCAAAGTTAAAATGTCAATCATTTAAAAACAAAATTTACATGCCAAATTAAAAAGAAAACCAAGCAACCACTGAATATATCTTCACTAAGTTAGCAGAAAAATATTTGACAACGTAATGCTTAAATTCAGTATTTCCCACAGTATATTCCCAAAAAAGACAGCTTCCAAATAGTTGAACACATCTAAGCTTGGAAAAGACAGAACTCCTATAGAGATTCACAATGAATATTATTAAAACCTCTGAGAAATCTTACAGTAAGGAAATGTCAAAAAAAAAAAAAAGGCATTTTTTTAATAACTGAAATAACAGTCACTCTCTATTTATCCTGGCTCCTGTGCTTTTCTCAGTTATACTTAACTATCCTCTTCATTTTCTACTTAGACACATTCTCTATTCTCTACCTATACTCAACAAATGCATGGCTTGATCAAAAGTAATTCTGTTTGAACTAACATATAATCAACTATATTAACATAAAAAGCTAGTACCTTTAAAAATCATATTAACTAGTAAAATTATCAAACATTCATTTTACTATATACAATGGTGTGTGTGTATTTGGGCCTTGCTATGTAGTCCACGCTGGTCTTGAACTCACTATGTAGTCCAGGCAGGCCTTGAACTCACAGCTATCATCCTGCCTCAGTCTTCCAAGTAATGGTTGATTTTTTTTTAAGTCTATACTATGATAATTGCTCTACTCATATCATACCTAGCTTCCTAGAGTTATGGCAAGGGCCAAATAAGATAAGTACGAAAGTATTTTAACAACTATAAGTGTTAAATAAATGTAAATTGTTCTCATCATATTTAATGTGTTACCATCCTATACTGACACCTATTAAACTCAATTTCTTATTAACAGTAAGAAAGGTTTTTACTATTTTTACACTCTTCAAGTTTAAAAATTTCAATGAAATAATTCAACTTCTCTAAAATTAATCTTACAGCAGAGTTAAGATTATTTTTTACAAATCAGTTTTAACTAGACTTTGTCCAAACTCCTACTAAAAAAAAAAATAGAGAGCTATACTTTATTATGTCCTAAAAATCAGAAAATAGGAGCCAAAAAATTATGGAGCATCTAATGTACATACACACATACATCCTGACAAATTTTTTCATTTTCTTTCATCTACCATCCATGCAGAACAGTACCTGTTCTGTGGACCATCACCAACTAAATATTCAACAATTCTATCCAATGCACCTCGTTCTCGGGGAAGAATGGGTCTTGCTAAAGGTGGACCTGGAGGATGAAGACCTGGTAAATAAAAAATACACATCAAGTTTATATGTATAAGATATATATAAAACTTAGTTCAACTACCAAGAACTACCTATGTTTGTTAAGAGTTTTTAAAGGATTTGGACAACAGCAAAACATTAACTTTTATAAATCTCTGTAGAATATTTAAAGTTTCATTAAAAATACTGCACTACAAAAAAGTATTTACATATATACTATGTCAAAACCACCAACATAATTTACTAGGAGATAAAACTATGTTAGGTTCTGGGCAAACTAATTCTTAAAACACCCCAAATCTAAAAGTCTTTAATAATAAATTAGGAGACCTCCACTTTGGACTGTAATGGAATAACAGGGATCAGATCCTACAAAAAAGAAAACTAAAAAGCTGCAAAATATATGAAGTAACAAACTTAAAAATACTTGATATCAGGTACTGTAGATCAATGGTCTCTTAGAGATGAAAAACAAGACATGCCCTACAAGTGCCCCAGCTTATTGCCTGGAGGGATTTCCTAGGCAGTAGGGCAAGGAAGGAGAATACAGTAGTCTCCAACAGTTGAGAAGACAGTGCTAGGGAGGCCAAGGTACCTCAGGTTCACATAAAAGCATACCAAAGATTAGAAAAGGCATAGAGAATACTCATAGATCTTTAGATCTTCAGAAGGTCTCCCAGAGTATTCAGCAGACTACTGATTAGTGCATACATAAAAAGAAACTACCTGAAAATAGAAAAATCACCCACAACACATGGAAGAAAATAGTATTCATGCAAGGCCAGAAATAGTGCCTATTTTCACCACATGGAGTGGAAAATCTCCTAACACACAGATCACTGCGTAAAACAGACAAAAGTTTTGCAACAGAATGAAAAAAATATCCAATAAGGTAAATTGTACAATGCCTGGCATCAGATCAAAAATTACTAGACACATAAGTAAGCAGTAAAATGCTATTCATAAGGATAAAAATTAAATAAAATTGGCTTAGAGATAGCAGAGATACTTAAATTAGTAGGCAAATAAGTTGAAATACTTATTGTATCTATTTTCCATACATCTGAGAATCTAGAAGAATGATTCAGTATGTTAAGTAGAGACATGAAAACCATCTCAAATGAACTTCTACAGATAAACACTATAAAGTCTAGGATGAAAAATTCATAGATGATGTGAACAATTTAGACAATACAGAAAAAAAGTACACTAGAGACCTTGAAGACATGTAACAATAGAAATCATACATAAACGCACAAAAAAAGGGCTACCAAAATTTTAAGGAAAAAATCAGTCACATAGATAGACAGAGATAGAGATATAGGGGTGTGTGTGTGTGTGTGTGTGTGTGTGTGTGTGTGTGTCTCTAAGTAAAACTGAAGACAGTGAAGAGAAGGAAATCATACAACAATCATACACAATTTTTTTTCTAAATTCAATAGAAGTTACAACCCCACATATTCAAGAACATCAAACAAATCCCAAGCACAAGAAACAGAATTTTGTATCAAAAGACAATCAAATTGCTTAAAAGAAAAACAGAGATAAGAACAACAGCAGACTTTTCAACAGAAAAAAATGCAACCCAGAAGACAATGAAACAGTATCTCTAAAATTCTGAGAGGAAAAAAGTATCAAACTATGGGGGGAAAAAAGAATCAAAGTATGTCATGTACAAGTACAAATTCTCTATGATAAATGTGATCATTATGCATACCTAAAATGTACCAATAAAAAAGTATCAAACTAGAATTCTGAATGTAAACATCTTTTTAAAATGAAGGCAATAAATAAATAAAATGAAGGCAAAATGAAGCCTTTTTTATGCATTCAAAACTGCAAGAATTCATTATCACAAGAACTACACTACAAGAAATGTTAAAAGAAGTCCTTCAAGCAGGAGCAGAGTAACAACAGACAGCTGAATCTACACAAAGAAATGAGAAGCATCTGAAATGGTTACCGTATGGCTGTCTACGGGAGACTTTTACACTTGAATTTCTTTAAAGGACAACTGAGTAAATAAAGGAAAAAATAATTTATTCTGGGTTTTATAATGTACGTAGAAGTAAAATATACAACAATTTATAGCAGAAGGCTCAGGAAAAGGATACATAGTATATTGTTAAGATTCTTAAAATTATGTGAAGTGGTATCATCATTTGAAGGAGAATTGTCATAAAGAAAAGATATGTACTGTAAACCCTGAAACAAGCACTAATAACACACAAAAAAATCTTACAGCTAATAAGGTAGCAAATATATAGAGAGGGAGATAGAGATAGAGATAGAGATAGAGATAGAGATAGAGATAGAGATAGAGATAGAGATATATAGATAGATAATCCAGGTCAGGTGTGGTGGCGCACACTTCTAAAACCAGTACTCAATAAGCCAAGACAGGAAGATCCCTGTAAGTTTGAGGTCAGCCTGAGCTACATTGCGATATTGTCTCAAAAAACAAAAATAATCAGAATCAGAATCCAGAAAATGGCAGAAAATGAAGGAAATACTAACTACAAAGAACAGATGATACAATCAGGGGAAAGATCAGATGGGATATTTAAACCCAAAACCAAAGATATAAGTCATTAGAGTAAATTCATATGACCTAAATAACCTCATAATAAAGACAGTCAGAGTGTATTTAAAAAGTAGACATCCAGCACTCGAGAGGCTGAGGTAGGAGGAGCGTTGTGGGTTCGAGGCCAGCTTGGGCTACAATGCGAGCGCAAGGTTGGCCTGAGCTACATAGTGCGACCCTGCCTCAAAAAACCAGGGCTGGGAGTTTGGCTCAGTGGCTTAAGCGCTTGCCCTGGCAGGTGTAAGGTTGTGAGTTCAATCCCCAGTGCCGCAAAAAAAAAAAAAGTAGACATCAATATATGCTGTCTACACACACAAACACACACACACAAACACACAGAACAAACAGGTTAAAGGTAAAATGACAGAAAAAATATAAATATACTAACTAATCAAAGTAAGTCTTTAGAAGTCAACAAGAAGCAAGCCCTCCCTGCAAATTGGTGCCATGTGCAGGCCACTGTGGGGACAGCCAGACACCAGCCTTTTCCCATGAGTCAGCACCATTCGCAGATTGCAGGGGACAAGAACAAGAAGTCACTGAGAAGCAAGCCCTCCCTGCAAATCAGCACCATGCATGGGCTGCTGGGAGGAGAGACAGATGCCAGCTCCTTCCAGTGCACAGGCAGGGACACAAGAGCCAAATCGCCCCCCTCACCATGAGGCACCGGTTGATTCGGAGAAACACAGGCTACAATGATGGGTACTGAGGTGGAATACAATTTAATGCTTGTAGTGTTTAGTGTTTCACTGACTTTGCAGGTCTAAAGTCAGTGGTCTGATCATCTATTCAGAAGATGGCAATAAGCAGTGTAGCATCTATGAGGGATCTCCTTCTGAGGTTGGTGGCCACCGCTGATTCCCTATTGTCTTGTTTTGAAGTCCTGTATCATTTTCATGGTTTTGTTTGGTTGGGTTTTGTTTTGTCTAATTTTATTTTATCTGATGGCATTGTCAGCGATTTCAAAGATAACAAGCTATATGGTAGCCATTTTGGATTTACTATTATCTTGTTTTGAAGTCCTGTACTACATTCATTGTTTTGTTTTTATTGGTTCTATTCTGTTGTTTTGTTTGATTTTTACTATGTCTAAAGGTACCTGCAGCTATTTTGAAGACAGCAAGAGGCATTATGGTAACCATTGTTGATTTCCTATTGTTCTGAAGCCCTGTGTCACTTACGCTGGTTTGTTTTGATTGGCTGTGTTCTGCTTTGTTATACTTGGTTTTATTCTCTTTAAAATAAAATTTAAAAAATAAAATAAAATAACAAAATATGCAGTAGTTATATTAATGCAACATGGAAAAGATTTTAAAGCAAACAAAAAAAAAGATAACTGTACAGTAAGAGTCAATTTATCAAGTAGAATAATAATCCTAAGCATATATGGTTATCATAAGAGCTTTAAAAAACATGAAATAAAAACCAAAAAAAATATAAATAATAGACAAATACATAATGACAGTTGATAGTTTCAACATTCTTCTCAGCTGATAAAATAAGTAGATAGAAAATCAGCAACAATATGGAAGATTCGAACAAAACTATGTATTACTGACTTAATCTAACTAACATAATAACAGCTCTAACTAATAGGTATACAATATATGTTATTTTCAAGCAAACGGAAAACATCCAAATCATGACATGGGACACAGAACAAGTTGCGATATATTTAAGAAGATTCAAAATAAAACAAAGTACATTTTCTGACTATGAGTGAATTAAATTAGAAAGCAGCAACAGAAAATAATCTGAAAAGTCACCAAATGTTTGGAGACAACATACCACAAGTCTAAATAACTGATGATTCAAAGAAAAATTAGTATTTTCACTGAATGAATTTTTTTAAAAAAATCAAAAATTATCACATACACTAAAGAAGCACTGAAGAAAATTTAGAATACTACGGTTTATTTCAGAAAAAAAGAACTCTAAAATCCATGATTTTAGTTTCTACCTTAAGAAACCTGTGGGGAGCAGCCAAGCCAGAGGCAAGCCATGTAAACAAGTTGTTGGGATTAAAGCAAGACCAGTCCAGCAGGTGTCTGGCTTTGGTGTTCCTCCCTGTTAAAACTACTGCACAGACAGCTCTGAGAATGTTTTGCTTTCAGTGTTCTCAGCAAAACACTAAGACCTTGCACTTCTGACCTCGTCAAATGCTTCCTCCCTTTTTATTGTATATAAATAAAGACTCAGACTGTGCTGGGTTGTCCCTGCCTCTCCATCAAAGAGGTCAGGTCCCACACATTCCCAGCTTTCCTTTTAGTATGTGTCTAGTTTTTTCTTATGTCCCTGTCGCCTCCTCTCAGAACCCCACCTGGCTGCACGGATCATGGCAGAAACCAAAATAAGAAGTACAAATGAAACCTAAAGTAGAATGAATAAAAGAATAAAGTTGAAAATATATAATAGGCCAGGCGTGGTGGCAAATGCCTTTAATCCCAACACTCAGGAGACTGAGGTAGGAGAAGCATTGTGAGTTTGAGGCCAGCTTGGGCTACAACGTGAGCACAAGGCTGGCCTGAGCTACATAGTGCGACTCTGCCTCAAAAAACTGGGGCCAGGAGTTTGGCTCAGTGGTGTAAGCGCCTGTCTGGAAGGCACGAGGTTGTGAGTTCGATCCCTGGTGCCGCAAAAAAAAAAAAAAAAAAAAAAAAAAAAAAAAAAAAAAAAAAAAAAAAAAAAAAAAAAAAAAAAAAAAAAAAAAAAAAAAAAAAAAAAAAAAAAAAAAAAACAAGAAAAGAAAATATATAATAGAAAAGCTGGTTTCTTTAAGTAATTCATAAGATTGATAAATTTCTAGCTATATACTAACCAGGAAAAAAAAATTCATGCACCCTAATATCAGAAATAGAGAAATAGTATAATTTCAGATTTAAAAAATATTAAAAAGATAACAAAGCAACTTCAATTTTGTAAGTTAGATGAAACAAATTCCATGAAAGACTACCATACTAACAGAAATTAGATAGCCTCATTTACTAAAATTTTGCCAATAACTGTTGCTTCTTCCATTCATGTGTAATGGTATTCTATAGTTTTTCTCTGATTAAAGAAATTGAATTTCAAAAAAAACAAACAAAAAAAGCCAGTCATGGTGGCAAATCCCTGTAATCCCAGCACTTGGAAAGCTGAGGATGGAAGATCACTGTGAGTTTGAGACCAGCCTGGGCTACATAGTGCGTTGAAGGCCAGTCTGCACTACATAGTGAGACCCTGTCTCAGACCACTCCCCCTCCAAAAATTGAATTTTTCAGTTTAAGGAGAAAATAAAACCATTTCCAGAAAGATAATTCCAGATCCAGGTGCTTCAACTGGTAAAGTCTAGCAAACATCTGGAGAAGAATTTACCAATTTCACACAAATTTTTCCAGAAAGTTGAAAAGGAGCTAGGAGTCCAGTATTACTTTGATATTAAAACCAGACAAAGACATAAGAAGAAAAGTATAGGACTGAGGATGTAGTTCAGTGGTACAGTACTTGCCTAACATGCACAAGGCTCTTGGTTCTATCCCTAGCATCACAAATAAATGAGTGAATAAATGAAATAAAAAATATATGTACTTCAATCCATAGCACTGATTAAACCAAAAAATATCTAATTTGGCATGCTTCTTGAAGTTGAAAATTTGATAATGAAGAATCCCAATAACAACCTTCATGCTTACTTTTTAATGATAATTGAACATGATTAGCACAAGTAACCAATAATCAATATCTTACATACTTGATTAGTAATATTAAGAACTTATTGGATTAAACTACAGGAAATGCCAGTCATGGTGGCACACAGCTGGAATTCAGCACCTGGGAGGCTTAGGCAGTAGGATCTCTGCAAGTTCAAAGCCAGCCTGGGCTACAATAAATTCAAGGACAGTCTGAACTACATAGCGAGATCCAGTCTCAAAAGAAAACAAAAAACAAGACACAAAAATAAAACAAACAAACAAACCAAGCGCATGGTACACATTTTACATTGAACTATATTCCTAGCTCCCAAATTAGATTTTGAAAGCATTTAATACAACTTTTGCAACATTAGTTTACTTCTGCATATGTAAAGTGAACATGTCCACAAAGCAAATGGAACATATAAAAGAACAGATTTCATGAAAGTATATTAAACCAACCCCTGCATAATAATAACTTAAAATGATACACCTTCACATTCATGCTGTTATGGACAACAGTAATTAACACAAGCATCAAAAGCAATCATTGTAGGAACACTGGTCATTTTTATATAGCTTGGCAAATTATCAAGTACCTGCTGGTTATTAATTTTCAAACATATGGGAGCTCTGCGGTAATACATATTAAATTGATTCTCTTCCACAAATGTGGTACAATGAAAAACTGAATTATTAATCCATACTATAATAAATCATTCAACTCATTCATATTTTTACCAATGTACAACATAAAGAATCTTTCTTATAGAAACTTTAGCAAAACATGTGTTTACATGCCCATGAAATTTAAGCCACTGTTCCTTTCAGAGCCTTGCATGTACAATACAGTTCTTATTCGTATATAAATTGCTAAATTTTTGTTTCTTTAAAAGTAGATTCACAAATGTAATAATTATAAATTCTTTAACTAACACTGTAATTTATAAAAGATGAGTACCTCAAATTAACTAGAAAACAACTGAAAGATGATAGTTTTCAATCAATTTAACTAATTTCATTAAAATATGGTTGTCTCATAGTAATGTCACTGTATGTCAAATTTAAAATCAATTTTCTGGGCCAGGGATTTAGCTCAGTGGCATAAGCACCTGCCTGGCAGGCACGAGGTTGTGAGTTCAATCCCCGGTACCAAAAAAAAAATACCAAACAAACAAATAAAATCAATTTTCTAAGTTATTTTAAAAGCTGTAAAATTGGAACACATTTCATTTGTAGTCAGTTTTCCCTAATTTGTTTATTAATGAATAATTCTCCAGTCTTCTAAAATTTTATGCTGCATTTTTGAAGGAAAATAGGCAAAAAAATCTAACATAAGTAACATTTAGATTTTATTGATTTTATTACATTAATGATCTGATTATCTATGTCAGTGACTACTTAGCTTCAAAATCACTGTATTTTTGTTACTAATTAGTCATGAAATACAAAAGTAATCTAAATTAGAATTAAGCATCCTAAAATACTATTATCATTCAATCATCTAAATGGACATTCACATAAAATTATGTGATATGCTAACACTATGTATTTCCATGCCCCATTCGCACTCCAAAAGAAACCCTGGAATACTATGCTAAATGTGCACACTAGAACGAAAATCTGTTACAGAGATACCACAATGAAAGAGAATCCAAGCAATAAAATATATAGCAATGTTAATAGAAGATGACAAAGTATTAATCATAAAATACTAAGTTTCCATGACTTAGAAAAAAGAAAAAAATCTATATTAACAAAGTAATATAGATGAGCATCACAATGCAGGAATACTCCTTCTGAAATACGTTACCATACTTAAAAATGTATCTGCAAAAAAAAAAGTATGTGGAAGGATTAAAGAACATAAATACTTGCCAAAAGTGTTCTTTTATCCCTATTATACATAAATCTGAAGCCATTCTAAAGTTGAATATAAAAAGATATGTTATACTGTTGACTACAGAATACTACAGTTTTATTGCCATTTAAACAAAGAAGCCGTAACAGTTAAATGAGCTCAAGAAATAGGTTTCAGTATCACAAGGTGCCAGCTGTAAAGAGTTATGGCTAATTGAATATGGAACTCCTGCTTAATCAGATAACTGCTCTGCTATTTCCAAATGAAATGCCATTTCCATACTGTCTGAAAATAGCCTGTTTTATTGGTAACCAGAGAAAACAATATAAACTGTAAATAACATTAAGTGCTCTGTTTACCCATTCCAGGCACTGAAGTAGCAGGGGATCCAAGACGTCTTAGTAACATGTTTGATGGAAGGCCTGGAGTAACAGTTCTTTCTGGTGGTCCACCGGGGGCTGAAGAGTCCTTTGGTGGTCCAGGAGATACTGGAACTTGTTGAGGAGGTCCCTGATTAGAGCTTGCTGGCATTGGAGAAAGGTTTCTTTGAGCAGCTGTTCTCTGACGAATCTCTGAGAAGAATAAACATACTAGATTTAATACCCAATATGATAAATGACATTTACTAAAATTTTGTGATACCAAAAGGTACTGTACAGTCAAAATTGCTTATAATAAGGAATCCATAAGACGTAACACTGAAAACAGAGTATTCTCTTAGGTCTGAACCTAAATTCAACTGTACATGTTTATTTACACATCATTATTCATTTACTAATAATAAATTCAATATAATAAAATAACCACCCAATTATGTATTGCATCTTTTTACATTAAATCTTCCTGTTTATGATAAAGGAAAGAAAGTTGATCAGAATTAGTGAAAACTCCAAATATCACATTTCTTTTTCTAGATTAAAAATGATAATTTTAAGAAATATATACATTCTAGAATTATGAAATAATCTTAGTCATAGAAACGCTGAAGAAGTATTGTTTACTATTTAGATATTACTCCTATTCTCCATTATACTATTGTTACTTTTTTTTAGCAAATCTTTTTTGACAATACATTCAATAAAGGAAAACTTCCAGTTTCCTCACAAACAAACCCTTGCTATTAGTTACAGAAATTACTGCATAAGATTTTCTGTAACAAAAGTCAACAAATGTGCCAAACCCAGGCTTCTGTCTGTTTCTGTAGTTTCATTGGAAAACAGTCCTGCTCCCTGTTTATATACTGTCTATGGCTACTTTCACAGAGTTTAGTAGTGGCAAGAGAGACCATATGGCTCTCAAAGCCATTTACTCTGGCTCTTTAGACAATATTTTACAATCCCTACTCAATAATATAAAATTCAATTCTAACATTTTTCTAATCTAATCAATATGTTATTTAAATGACAGTAGTAAGATCTCAAAAAAGAAGCCCTTACAACATTTTACTTTTATATATCATTAAATTTTCACAAATTGTGAATTAGTGACTGAAACTAAAGATGTTTTAATTAGCATTAATGGTAAAAATGCATACTTCCTGAAGCAAAGCACTTCAGACTTGGACTCCACTTGACAGATTTTCATAGGAATGTTGTTCCAAGTATAGCTCTAGTGTCATATCTTAGTCTACCACAATCTCATCTACTTGTTAAGGACTTGGACCCTATAGAAAGGTTGGTTGGAATCCTGGTTCTAGCTATGTGACCTAAGATAGGTTTAAGAAATATGTTTCTCTGTCTGTAAAGTTAACTTCTTAACCCATCAAATTGCTTGAGGATTAGACAATGTGTGTTACTGTTCATATTTACTGAAAACTTATCTCAGATGACAATGATTTCATACAACTATGGTGCGGGGGGGTGGGAATTGAACCTGGAGACTTGCTCGTGCTAGGGAATCACTGGGCTATTCCCCATGCTCCTCCTAGGTTTTTTCAAATTATTTCACCTTTAGTTACTGGGACCAACAAATATTCTAATACAGACTTTAACAAGCTACAGCAATTTAAAAAGAGTTATAAGCATATTATCATTATATAAGTGGAACCAAGTTTATATTTTGATATTTTCCAAGTAGTTTATGCAGAAAATATCAGATATTACCTAAACTAATCATATCCTGACATTTCTTACATATTAGCTGGTTATCTAATTAGTTCTTACAATGAATAGTTAATAGGCAGTTACACATTATGAAAGCCATTACATGTGCAAAAGATACTGGAATCAATAAAACCATATTAAGATTCAGTAATTTAAATTGTTAATTGAAAAATAAGTCATTCAACTGTTAATTGAAAAATCAGTGACAAATACCAAATGTCAGTTTTAGACAATTTTCAGGTAATGTGTATCTCAAAAATTACACCTTCCATCTACATAAACAAAAGTTTAGCATATATTAGGCTATACTGAAAACAGTTATTACACTTTTACTTCTTGAACAAAGATTTAAGACTGCCAATGTATGTACCATTGTTGCCCCAATTGACATGTTTTGAAACTTTGAGGGTTTTTTTCTTCTTTTCCTTGAAATAAAATAGATTTGAAAACAAATCTGTAAAATTTAACTAACATGCTCTTTTAATATTACTCATATGCTATTAAAAGGTGCAGTCCATACTAGCTGACAAAGGACATCATGTCTAGTAGTCCTTAAAAGACACTGTTATGGTTTGTGTTTAAATGTCCCCCCAAAGCCTCATGCAGTCATGGAGGTGGTTGAATCTAGCGTTTGTGACTGGCTCATTGTCTAGTGCTGGCATTGGCAGTGTGAGCGCTGCAACCGCCAAGGGCGGGAAGTCACCATACAATATAAGGAAGGGAAGGAGACATACTTTTCCCTTTTGCCCTTTCCAATTTTGCTGCTTGCAGCCACCATGAATAGTTGCCCCTCAGCCATGCCACTCTGCCCTGGAACCAGCTGAATATGGACTAAAACCTCCAAAAAATTGTAAGCTAAATAAACCTTTCCTTCATTTTGGGCATCAGGTATTTTTCCTTAGCAATGAGAAAGAAGTAACTGAGACAGAAACTTAACTAAATAATTCTAGATTTAAATATAGGCAAAGAGAAAAAAACATTATAGAAAAGTCATGAACAGAAACAAATGTATCTTTATCACTTTCCAAGAAAAAGCAGACTATAGAGGATTACTATACCATGAATAGTTTTAAACAGCTAGCAACACAGTACCAAATCTATGTTTGGTAAAACATTACAAAACATTCTGTAGTCTTAAATTAGAAATATCTAAGATTTATTTATTCTTAGCTACTTGACACACATTTTTTTATGTTACTGTAAAGTGTCTAGTATTCAACAAAGCAGTCACACTGTTTATATTCAGTATTTCCTACATTTAAATGCAAAATACAACCCTCCAAAAAAAAGTTACAGTTACAAGCATTGTACATTGATCAAAATATCGTAAGAAATCCATAATGTCAATTCTTGACTAGAAGATGGCTTAACACTATAATCAGTGATCAATGATTCAACAAAAATCACACTCACCAAGTATGAGGACAAGAGTCTACTAGTTTTAGATTCAAAAGCAGCAAACAGAATCAAAATGAGATTTTTATAGTAAACAAAAAGAAACAAAGTTGAACGATAAAACAGCACAGCCATAAAGAGCAGAGTCTAGAGTCAAACTTTCTTAATTTTAACTCCTGTTTATTTCATTGTACATGCAACCTTTTCAAGTTCATGACATTTCTCAACTTCTTCACAGAAATACTCACCCATATGATTGTTGTAAAGATTAAATGGGAAAATGAACACAGAGCTTAGCCAGAGCACATGAAAAGTACTTAGTAAGCAACGGCTATTAGCATTAATAGTACAAACTTAAAAGTTCCAGAAATTACAGTAAATCAACAGCTAAGCAATCTAGAATTTCTAAAGCAATTATTTAAATACATACCTAAATAATAATTTATATGTACTGTAAATGTTTTCCAAACATTATCTGTGAAGTTGTGTAAATTTACAATTTACATAAAAATTTAAGTATATAACTCTATTTTGCTATGCAACAATTATTGAGATGAATGTTTTCTATAACACAAATAATTATCTCTTCTTTTTTAAGCCAACCTAAGCATCTACAATGTTCCAATCAACCTTAACTCCTACCTCAGTACTAATGGAAGTAATCTTAACATTTCAAAAGGACTGCAAGACAATGAATCACTCACATATTCTCACTGAAACAATACTGTATCTTAGAACATGTACCATGGACACTTCCCTTATAGTGAGTCTCAAAGTTTTGACAGGCATCTAGGTAACATCCTGACTCCTCCTCTAATTTTCCAAAGCTAACTGTCATCAAGTCCTGTCAATCTGCTCCTGAATTATCTTTTAAACCTCTTTTTTTCTCCTTAACTACATTGCCATAACTTTACCTAGTGCATGCCTTTATCTCTTATATCCTAATTAATTTCCATGTTTCAACTTTGCTCTCTATCTTCAATCCATTCTCCATGTTACTAAGAAAAACGTTCTTAATCTAAAATTCAAAGCCTCACCAGGCATGGCTGCCCATGCCTGTAACCCCAGCACTTGGGAGGCTGAGGCAAGAGGATCACTAAGTCACCCTGGTTATTATAGTGAATCAAGGACAGCCTGAACTACATAGTAAGCGAGACCTTGTCTCAAAAATAAATAAAATGAATTAAATTAAAATTCAAAGCCTCTAATAACTTTTCATATATAACAAAGTCTCACTTCATAATGTTGCAATACAAAGTTTTTCATAACTTGATTCTTCCTTCACATTGAATCATATCTCCCTTTTTCAGGTATAAGAAACCTGTCTCTCTTTGTCAGGGATAAGGTACTATTTGTACTACCTAAAAACACTACCTTGTACATCTTCTTTACCTAAAGAAAAATTTCCCACTCCTATTCTCAAAGAAAATTATTTTGATTGATGCCTACCTTCTACATTAGTTGCGATCCTTATATATTGACTATTTATTTACATGTGCATACTCCTTTTAACCAAGAGATTATTGGGAGGAACTGTATCTTCAAAGCCTCAGGATGTGGCAAAGTAATTGGCACAGGGTATGAACTTAATAAACGTCTATCAAATAAATCTATTTTCATCCTGTATTTCAATTTTAAATTTCCGGCCTGGGCTTGCCCCATACTCCAGAGGCTCTGAACTCGCAGCCAGACTCACGGTCCTGGTGGTGCCACACTCCGGGGTGCATTCCGCCTAGCCGCCTGGGTCCCAGGGATTCTGACTCCCATCCAGGAAGGCGGAAAGTCCAGTGACACACCCCAGGGGTAGCCACCTGGGTTGCAGAGGCTCTAAACATTACACAGCCAGGTTCTAGGCCCCAGCGGGGTGACCCTGCTAGCTACAGAGAGGATACAAACTTTGTCCAGCCCAGTGTCCCAGAGCAACCCAACAAAGAACATCAGGGGAACACACGGCCAGCCTCACAGACCACAGAGCACAAGGATCCAGCGCCATAGTCTGGGGGTGTGCCCCAGCTAGCCATGGGGATAGTGGAGGATTGAAGCCCTACCCAGCACAGTGTTCCAGTGCAACCACCAGGAGGCTGCCTGCCCACCCACACAGGTCCCAGAAGAAAATGACAAAATGAAAGAGCAAGAGACAGTCTCAATCCCTCAGCCCACTGAGAACAAACCCAAGAGACACTGAAATGGAAGACACTGGGAATCACACAACTGAACTTTCTGAAATGATAGCAACTGAAGTAAAGAAACAACTCCATGAAGCTATAGAGGAACTTCAAATCAGAAATAATCTCTCAGCTAAAAAATGAAATGACAATTATTATGAAAGAAATGCTGTATCTAAAGAAGATCAAGATAAAAAAATAGAAGAACATAAGAAAATGATGGACACTTTGAATGAACAAAATAAGACACAAATAGAATGCGTGAAACAGATTCAAAGGGAAATTCAGGAAATTAAAAATTCCACTGAAAGTTGGCAAAACCGCTTGAATGAAGCTGAAGATAGAGTCTCAGACCTTGAGGACAGCATGGAAGCTCATGATCACGAAAGAAAAGAGCTCTTAAAAATAACAAGGAACCAGGAAATAACAATTCAATTTTAAATTTCCAACTGCCCATTACCAAACTTTCAGAGTGTGATAAGCAGAATAATAACCTCCTAAAGTTGTCCATAATCTTGTCCCCAGAACCTGTAAATATGCTATGTAATACTATATTCATCATTCAAAACCTCAAGCCTGGTTAAAACCAACTATCTGCCTATCCCATGCCTACACTCATTCAGGTGAACACAAAAATCATTCAGCCATGTTTTAATTCATGACCAGAATTTTAAGCAGCCTTAACATTTCTACATTTCTCTAATCCATTATTTATTCTTTCATTCTGCTAAAGAATTATTTCATGCTCCCAACTACACCTCCCCAAACGTTACCCTTATTAAGAAATCAAATACAACAGGAAAATAATTTCCTCAGTCTACTTATATCCACCCCATGTTCTCAGTCAGCCCTGATTATTACAGGGAAGTGCCACATTCCTATCAAAAGTCAAATTTTCCATTTGTAAACTAGATCCCTTCTCACCTACTCATGGACAGTTCTAAATTGTCTCCACTCTCTCTTATGTCACTAAATATTTCATGTTTCTTAGGTCATTCCTAGAGGCACAAACATGTTATTGTTCTTTCACATGGTATGTTTGCTCATGCACAGAAAATGCTTCCTCCTCCAGCCATTCATTTCCTTTTTTTCTTTTCTTTTTTTTTTTTTTTTTTTTTTTTTTTTTTTTTTTTTTTGTCTTTTTGAGGCAGAGTTTCACTATACAGTTCAGAGTGGCCTTGAATTCACTTTGTAACCCAGGCTGGCCTCAAACTTACAGCAATCCTCCGCCTCAGTCTCCCAAGTATTTCACCACTTTTGTTTTCTTTTTTGAGACAGGATCTTATAATGTAACCCAAACTTTTCTCAAACTCATGACAATCTTCCTGCCTCAGGTTACTGAGTGCTGGGATTACAGACATGCACCACCATGCCTGGCCATTTCTCTACTTTTACGCAAATGAGTTGTCTCTCATTGTTACAAAACCTTCTACCACCTTTTTGTTTCTTCTCCTTTCTTTCTTTTTTTTTTTTAAGGTACTAAGGACTTAGCTATACTTTAGCTTCCAGTATCATGGTTTTAATACTATCACATATGGTACTATGAACACCCAAACATATATCCAGCACATGTATTCCTGTTGGTCAGACTCATATGCAAATAATTTCTCAAAAGTTCTAGTCAGATGTCTAACAGGTATCTCAAGTATACCCAAAATCAAACCCAGATTTTTTTCTACCCCATCTCGGCCTCCCTCCAAAATACGATCCTCTTGCCTATAATCTCTTTAAATAACAACTCAATCTTTCCAGTTACTCCAGCCAAAATCCTTCAGGTTACCTTCATCACCTTCTCTGATTCTGTATCTAATCCATGAGTAAATTTGGGGGTTCTACCTTCAAAACATATGCAGATTATGCTTAAATCACTTTAAGCTAATGGCAGTGGGGATTGGGCAGAGATTATATTCAAATTTTTAAATAAAATTTTTAAAGAAAACACTTCCACTGTTAACTAATCAAGATTCAAGCTACCTGCAGTGTTTGCCTAGATGACTGTGATAGCTTCCTACTGGCCTCACTAATTCTAGAGTACTCTGGACATTCTTCATCACCCTGAGTCTGGGCACTTACTGACTCTTCTGGAATGTTCTTCCCTCAGAGATATCCTCCATGGTTCACACCTTCACTTTTTTACTACTGATCAAATGTTACCTTGTCAATGAGATCTTCACCGATAACTCCATTTAAAACAGTCTGGTTGGGAATGAAGCTCAGTGGGAAAGCACTTGCACAGAGCCCACTAGGGTTTGGATTCAATCCTCAGTATCAAGAAAAAAAATAAAAATTTAAATCTTCCCTCAATCTAGGCCTCTTTCATTTTCTTCAATCTAAAACTCATTTATTGTCTATCTTCCCCCAACAGAGGGAGAGAAAGTTTTGTCTATTTTGTTCCTCAGGGCTTCTAAAAGACAGTAGAGACTCATGAAACATTTATTGGAAAAAATGAATAAATCAGAAATTGGCACATAAAAAATAAATTAAGTCCTGCATCCTACTGAAACATTGAAAGAAATTTAATTTCTCACCATCACTAAGTATCTAGATTTCTTTATCCCACAGAAGCTATTCAGAAATTTACACTATGGCAAATTCTATTTTTCATTTAAATCCAAATTTTATTACTTTTTAATCTAATGAGAAATAAAATATATTTTTCAATCTATGATTTCTTTAGAAATAGAATACTAAACATCTAAGTAGCAAATAAGTCTATTTAATGTGTGAATATACAAATACCTATTTATTTAATCCTTCATATACAATAGCAACCATAGTATTAAAATAAATTCTCTATTTAAAAAGGTCAGGGTAAAACTTTCAAGGTCATCAAATACAAAGAAAGTCTGCAAAACAGTAACAACCAAAAGTTGCTGAAGACAGGACAACTGACTGTAATGGGACAACTGACTGTAATGTGGTATCTGGATGGAAACATGGAACCGCAAAAGGATATTAGGTAAAACCTAAGGAAATCTGAATAAACTATGAACTTTAGATAATAATGTTATACTGCTACAAATGTACTATGTGATGTAACATGTTAATAGGGGAAAGTTTGTTATAAAAGTAAATGAGAGCTCTGTACTATCTTTGTAATTTGTAAAGCTGAAACTATTCTAAAAAGTAAAATTTATCCTAAGAGGAATTAAGGATAGATGGGTTTTCTAGTAACTATGAAATTCTTTTTTAGTGTAAAATCTAAGCAAATCAGAGAATATTATCTTCAAAACTTATAATCAATGTATGCATAGAATATATCATTAACAACTCAGTAATGCAAAATAAAAAAAAGATCCCTACTACACATCAATCACAGCTCTGACTCGGCAATCAGTCAAGAGAGCAAGGGAAATAAAGATACAATAATTAGATTCATTTTGAAGAGCAAATCTTTTCAAGGGCCAAGGGTGTATATATGTAATCATTTGGTACTCTTTTTCCCATTTTAAGTTCAAAAAGAGGCTAAAGTCAAAATACAAAATTAGAGAGACAGAGACACAGAAAGCAAGCATGAAAACAGTGGTTCAGCAAAGAAATAAAAGACTTAGATTCAAACTGACAGAAGGTGACAACTTAAACATAAAATCAGAGACTAAGTCATCTATAAAAATGACTTTTTTAAACTTTAAGACATTAAAAAAGATTAAATTAAACAAAGCCAAAGTATAACTTTTTAAAAGCAGAATAAGGTTTGAGTGTTACTTTGAATTTTTTAAAGTTAGGAAAAAAATTCAACACTACTTAATTACAATATACCTAGAAGACTGAGAAATACTAGAATAATACATACCAGAAGAAATAATTTTTAAACACAATAGGTTTTAAGCTTATTGGGACCAAAAAATATATTCATCTCTTTATTCCCCAGGGTGTCTGCACATAGATTATTCAATACATTTTTTACATAAATGATTCATTTATAACTAAATTCGATTCTCCCTAAAAGAATATCCGAAGGCAGAAAGCAATGGTTTTCTATAATTACAATATGACAATTAAAGGAAAAACTTTACTTGGATTTCAAAAGTTTCTAAGACAACTAAGTTTAAATTCTTGAAACAACTTAATGTAGCCTAAGTACAAAAGATCTTACAAATATTAGTAAAGAGCATCACAAAAGTTTGATTTTTTTAATATAAACTTTTTTAAGTAACAGCAATAGCTTTCTGCAAAATATCTCATTTTAAGAACATTTATTAAGGCTACTTTTCTTTGCTCCAAGTATTCTTTTATATATTGTGAAATTATTACTATAGTTAAGCTAATTAACACATCTATTATCTCACAGTTACCTTTTTTTCCATATGCAATGAGAACAATTATGACCTATTATTCTCTCTGCTACCTTCAGGTATAATATAATATTATAAAGTAGAGTCACCACACTATAGATTAGATTTCTAGAAGTTATGTTTACCTACATACAGAAACTTTGCACTCTCTGACCAATGTGTACCCCTTCCCACCACTCCTTTTCACCCCTGGAAATAAGCATTCTACTCTGTGCATCTATGATTCAACTGAAACTATTTTTGAAAAATTAGTACCCAGGGCCAGGAGTTTGGCTCAGTGGCTCAAGCGCCTGCCTAGTAGGCACAAAGTTGTGAGTTCGATTTCTGGCACCGACAAAAAAAAAAAAAGAAAAAGAGAAAGTAGTACCCAACATACAAAAATTCTTTAGAAATTACAGAAACTTGGTCTATAGGCCAAAAAAGTCTAAATTAACATAAGTATAAACAGTAGAAAAACTTAAGTGATTATGAAAAGTAGAAAATTCACTGCAAGTATAAATATAATTTATAATCATGTGAGCTTTTATCAAATAAGCAATCTTTATAAAAAGAAAAAAACAGGCTAATATATTTATAAACCAAAATCCTGCTTAAGGATGATTGGGGTGGACAGAATTCTTTCCACATAGTCTGCCAACCAGAAAAATCTAAAACTATGTCTTATTTAATATCCATGCCCTTTTGAATATTCATAAAAAAGATTTACTTCTCAATGTTCTAAATGTCATCATAACTTTTCAAACCAGTCTGTAATTCTCATGAGTTGAAAGAATGGAAGCTGTACTTTAAAAAGCAGTAAGTTCTACATTCCAACAAAAGTCTTACAAATTCTATTATTGGTTTCCAGAGAAAAGAACAAAGACGAAAACCAATACAAACTCAATATTGTCAGTCTTGAAAATATTTTGTGTAACCACTTCTATGTAAATATAATATTGGTGGCTAATAACATGATAATAAAACAATCTGAAAAAGAGCATTTTTCAAGTAGTAATTTTATTTTCTTCTAATTTCTAAATTATTGTATTCTTTTCCTAAATAAAACTGTTGAGAAGAAAATTTTTTTTTTTTTTGGCACCAGGGATCAAACTCATGACCTCACATTTGCCAGGCAGGCGCTTACACCGCTGAGCTAAATCCCCGGCAGGAACTTCATATTTGACAGAACTTCATCATATTCCTTAAGAATAAATCATAGGGCTGGGGTACAAGTTAGCTGTAGTGTTTGTCTAGCAGGGTCAAGGCTCTGGGCTTGATCTCCAAGACTGATGAATTAAAATAAATCATAAAATAATAATTGTCATAAGATATTCAAGAGATTATTATTATTTGAAAGGGAAGCAATCTTACAAAACAGTGGTAAATTACATAAATTTCAAAAAATTAAAGCTAACTACAATTTTAATTATTCAATTATTTATTCAGTATTCTAACTTATTAACATATCCATATAAAATTAAAATGAAATAAAATCATTGCCATCTATCCTAAATATCTCAAATTACAAAGTGTAAGTTAACATAAAAGCATTCTAAATAAGCTTTTACACACCACCAACACACTTGAGAACTCACTTGGGTAAATACGGATCTTCCCAACAGCAGCAGCAGTAGTTTCTACAAAGTTATTTACCTTGTCCAGGTCTTGGAGTTACAGCTGCTCCAGCAGATGGTGGCTCCAACTCCTGTTGATTACAGTAATGTTACTACAGTGGCCTAACATAATAAGCAGTTCATAATAAAATGGCAGTAACATTACAGTCTTACCTTTGCTTTCTTTGAATCTGGATCAAATCTTTCAAGAATTAGTTTAGCTGTCTTATAAGTTTCTTTTTCCATGACTTCTTCAAGCTAGAAACAAAATTTCCATAAACTGTCATATTTTGAAACATACACACATTACTTACTTTTCTAAGTCCTATTCAAAAAGTACTCAAGTACCAGTCTTAAAGAAAGCAAAAGCCTTCCTTCCTGTTTTTTTAAATGCTGGACAAAATATATGCAGACAGAATGAAAAACTTCCTTCAATTAAATAATTAAAATCCAGATTTTAAAATGGTTTCTAACTTCTAATATGTTACTTGTATTTAACAGCTTTACTGCAAGGAAATACCAAATATTGCTAATTGTTTACATATAATGAGGAGAATAATTACATGCACCAACTTCAATAATGGAATGTGCAAAAATCTATCAGCCATCATTATTGGAAGTTATTAGACATGACAAGCAAATGACAGGCAATTCCTCAGATTTATTTCCTCACAGCACTTAATGCTATTAATTTAAAGAAGGTCGTTAGCCAAGAGCTTTACGAAATAAAATCTCTGTGCCAATTAAGTGCTGTCAGCATCGATTTTAGATTATTTATTAGCAGAAGCAATTAGCTTGCCACAAATACAGTGAAAACTCAGTAATGGGAGAACAGCCATGGAATTTGCTCAATGACTTTAAAAGCTAAAGCCCTCCCCACCCCACAGCACTCCACCCCTGCCCTTGTTTTTTTAACTTAGATTTAACAACTTCAGAGGAAAAAACCGAACACAGAATTTAAGTAGAAATTTTACTGAGTTCTGGGTTCACACTGGAGGCTGTAATTAAAATGCTTCATTATAACAGCATTTTATTTACCATGTACTCAAGTCACTTTATAGCTTAATACATGGGTTTAATTTTTAAAGTAATCACCAATAAAGTATGATTTTAGCAATTACAGCCCAACATCAGAAAAAAAATGAAGTTTAGTACGAGACAGTCATAGTTATGACAAATATCCAATATAAATGATAAAATCCTTTCAGAAAAATTTGAGCAGGACCTTTTCCTTCTCAGTGATCACTAATAACCACTTAGATTCATTGAAAGTCATATTCATTTCAAAAGTCACTTATTTTAAAATGTAACCCAGAGCACATTTACTGAGTTAAAACCCAGCTAAAAATATGCTGCCACAATAGTAGTTAATAGATTCCTCATTAAACACTCAATTCAACATTTAAGAAGCTAAGGGCTTAGATGAATGATTTATTAACCTCAGTTCAGTGAAACGAAAGTGTTTTCCTAATTATTTCAAAATTATGATAAATTCTCAAGACAAGCAAGTTGGACTGTCTAATAAAAAAGAAACGTTTGCAATTTCATAGTTTAGAAAAAGTAGGAATGGAGGTAGAGAGAGGATGTAATAGTGTATATCCCTAAATCAACATAATCTACATGGAATACCAAAGAATGGCATCTCTGATTACTACAAATTAGATTTTTGGAGTTTTAAACCAGCATTGTGTGACAAAACTTTATGTAATTATGGAAATGGTCTATAATGCCATCATGGAAATCATTAAAACACAAATGACAAGTAAACACTTAAAATATTGTTTGTGACAGAGGAACTGAGTTTCTAGTTTTGTTTCATTTTAAGTAATTTAAATTTAAATAGTCACCTAATGCTAGTTACTGATTTCAACAGCACGGGTCTAGATGAAAACTACTGTTCAGTTTAAAAAGAGTAGATACAATTGTGACCTTTAAAATGACATACAAAACTCAGAACCAAAATGCTACTTCAGTAAATGACTGCAACTCCTGATACATTATTCAGTGAGTATTCATGTGTGTGTTCCTATGTTTTATTTATCTTACATAAAGTCACTTTTTAAAGTACTAAAATGTACTAATCCATGCTCATTTTGTTTTGCAGTTATGTCTTAACAAAGAGATTCTCATAATAGCTGACTTCAGACATCTATCCACATAATGTTTTAAATGAATAGTTTTTTTTTAAACAGAGGATTAGTGAAAAGAACATGGACTTGAAATTATGGAATCAGCAGAGATCTGGGTTCATGGACTCGGGATGCAGTTCAGTGAAGTTCAATCTCCAGCACTGGGCGGGAAAAGGTGGGTTCAAAGTTTATTTCTATTCTTGGAAATACTGAGCAAGTCTGTTACACTGTTGTTACTCTCAGTTTCTCCTCTTGTAAGAAAAATATAGTAATATTTTCTTCATAGCACCATTCTAGAACTAATATAGAAGAAAGAGTCCACAATAATGAATGAAACACTTGACACAAATTTTCAGTGACACTTCAGTTATTCAGAATGGATATGAAATACTGTTTCTAAATACCCTATTAATCTAAGAATTCAGAATTAAAAACTGAAATTTGTGAGAATTTCTTAAATCATTGAGTTAATATCCTGTATTTTAAACATAATCAGTGATATTATAAAGAGTGAATCTTTCTGTGATAAGGTCTTACTAAAAGTTTCATGAGTTTTTTTATTTAAAAAGCATAAAATAATCAGGTGTGGTAAAGTATGCCTGTAGTTCCAGCTATTCAGAAAGCCAAGACAGGAGAATCCCCTTGAGCCCAGGAGTTCAAGGCTAGCCAGGGCAAAAATAGGGAGACTACCATTTCTAAGTAATTAATTAAAATAATAAAAATACCTGTTTATTATGAATCAATACTGTTATGGCAAGATTATATTCAACAACATGTAAAAATAATTTCTATCTGATATAGTCATTTCATTATAGAAACATTAGAAGAAGAAAACACTAATTGAGTATGCCATCACACACTTGTAATCTCAGCACTCTGAGAGTATGCAGGAGGATCAAGAGTTTGAGGCCACCCTGGGCAACTGAGCAATTTAGTAAGACCTTCTCTCAAAATAGAAAAAATATTAAAGGGCTAAAGATGTAACTCAGTGCAGAGGTCCTGGACTCCACTCCCAGCACAGGGCATTGGCGGGGGGATGGTATGAGGGGTGGATAAGAAATGTCCAAGTAATGTTTTAAACTGTGAAACATTAATTCGATAAATATCTAATACTGACATTATCATTCTAAAAAGAATTAGTAATTAAAATGCATTATGTACACGTACCAAAACCCCACAGTAAGTGTAATGAGGTACTACAAACATATACTAATAAAAATGAAAATTTTAACACACACAAAGCATTAATTACTCAACCCAGTATCCTTGACCTTTAGTTCATAAAGATATGCCACATATAGAAAGCCTTCTTCCATTTTTCATTAATTTCAGTCAAATTACTGAGAGTGGGTCCAAAAGCATCCTCAAATCAGAGTATTACAGAACATTCTATCACATAAACTCCTATTACTATGATGATGAAAATCCTGTCTGCCTACTATAATTTTTGTTTACTGTTCAAGTTGATAGTTTTTATTGATTCAGATTTTATATCATTTTCTGATTTCTAAGAGTATTTCACAAGCTTTTTTCTTGCATTTCTTCTATTAATGTTTAGCCTATAGTGAATATTTAAACACTGGAAAACACCAGCAAATATTATTTGGCAACGTACAACTATAATTTGAAACTTATAGTGAAGTTAATAACCCTACACAGAAACAGATGCTGAAACTACCAATTAATGACCTATTTTTGCTTCCAAAACTTATTTCATGGGATATCATTCATAGGATTTATTTAAATTATACTATACGTAAACATATTAATATTTATTTGCAAGAATGACTTGCCATTAAAAGACAGGGCCATAAAAGCATGCTTATGACATGGCCAGAAGGGCCGGGGATTTAGCTCAGTGGCATAAGCACCTGCCTGGCAAGCACCAGGTTGTGAGTTCCATCCCTGGTTCCAAAAAAAAAAAAAAACCAGCATAGCCAGAAGAGCCACACTGATTAGACTGTGCCACTTCTCCTAGTGTTCCTGTCCTGTACCCAGAAATGTTGACATTAACCTGTAGCTCAGCATGTCAGCATTTCTTGCTTTTGTTTTCAACAGAGATTCCTTTGAACCAGTAACATCTGCAGTTGATTAATGAATTTTAATTTAATTCTCAGAGAACTGTAACATTTTTTCCCATGTTCCCAATTTCTCAACTGATTTTTCTTAGGATTTGGAAGAACATAAATTTCTTGAGAATGCCAGGAATTACCAAATAGAAACACTATTCTGGAAAAAAGAACAACATTTTTATGAGACCATTTAAAAAGGTTATTTTGACTCCTGCATTTTGATAAGTCTTGAGTTTGAATTGATGAATAAAAATGTTTAAAACAACAACCATGGATGCAGAAAGATTATCTATTATTATACAGGCTAATCAATGATTACAATTAAAAACTAAAAAAAAAAAAAAATTACAGAACCACAAAATACTTAAGTGGCAAAATACACAGGTCCAAACTTGGGAATTTCTAAATGACTGAAGATTAATTCCTAGCTTTATTTTCACAAGTAAATATTTACATTGGCTCTTATAATATAAACCAAGATGCTACTCATTTTGCTTTCTAAGTAATTTAACTTTTTAACCAACTGGTAATTCATATTCATCACTACAAATTACACTTTTAAAAACTTCAAATTACATTACAAACCTATCCAGATTAAAGAGATGAATCCCTAAGGAAATTATCTTTGGTAAAATACCAAGTAGTATATAGAACTTATATTAATTTTGTTAACAAAAGAGAATGGATGAGACATAGATAACTAGATTGATAACCATTATGTAAACCTATATATCAGTGAACAAAGTCATTTTGATTATATTTATCTGCTGCTCAAAAATAATAACCCTCTTTTGCCTCTCACTACTAGCACGATCATTAGCACTATGCTGCTTACTAATTCACTCTTAGCACCTATTGTTCCAAAAGTATAAAGCTACTCCACCAAAGCAGTTCTGTTAAGGGTTTAAACAATAAAAACTAAGGACTAGCCCCCAACAGTCACAGTATTATAACCAATAACAATCAAGTAGATAAAAATTATGTTCTCTAATTAACAAAATAAATTAAAGCCAACTTATTTTCTTCAGTCATACTGCAAGAGAAATGCCATACTGAACTATTCTGTAATACTGATATACACGGTTATGGACCACTGAACTGAATTCCCCAACTGCCATCAGATGTAGTATTTTTTATGGCATAATTCCTTCAAGGGCAATTAAAGTAGTAAATACTGTAGAGTTCAGCTTTCACAGAAATTTTCAAGTCTGCTCTGTTACTCTACAAGATATTTGTCAATCACACATTCTTCAAGAATTCGTTTTCTGGTCATGTGATATTACTGACATTGTGCTGCTTCTCATCCCTTAAGATTCTGTTTGTTGGTTCTGTATGGTTTTGTTTTGTTTTGTTTTTGGCTTTGGTTTTGGTTTTTAGTTCTTTGGAGGTTTTGTGTGTATGTCCTTGTTTTTTCTGCAGTAGTCCCCCTTTATCCAGCTGGTAATTCATATTCATCACTACAAATTACACTTTTATAAATTTCAAATTGCATACAACAAACCTATCCAGTAGTTCCCCTTTAGCCATAAGAGATATATTCCAAGACCCCCAGTGAATATCTGAAACGTCAAAAAAGTACCAAACCCATTACCTGTAATAGTTTATTCTATAAATTATGTATAATAACAAATTAAAAGTATTAACTAATATAAAATTTAAATACCACAACAACATACTATAATAAAAATGAACTTAAAACTTATAAATTGCTTATTTCTGGAAGTTTTCATTAAATTTTTTTGCTTTGTTTCTGAGACAAGGACCTCAGTATGTTACCCAGGCTGGTCTCAAACTCATGGGCTCAAGTAGTTCTTCTGCCTCGGTCTCTCAAGTAGCTGGGACTACAGGCATGTATCACCACACCTGGCTCATTTCATTATTTCTGTACCACAGCTGACTATACAACAAACTATGGAAAGCAAAACCACAGGTAAGAAGGGAATGTTTTAATCACTGCTTTTCAGTTTAGTATTAGCAGGGTTTGGCCCTCATCACTACTCTCAGCACCTCTTTTTGTCTCATCAGCAAGCTAATCAACCTACCACAACTCCCATATCACTGAAACAATCAATATTTCTGCGCTTGAATTTCTGGTTGTTTCATAATGTACAAAATGGCTAAAATAAATAAGATATAATGAGCATTCTTCTTTGTTTTAATACAGAAACATCGAAATTACCAAGGCATTTTGACAAATACCTCACAAAACACTGAAGAGACATCAAATAAACAAACATACATAAGAAATCCTTCATTATTAAAAAGTTCCTTTACTTTTCAGGCACTTAAAGTGCTGAAGCTCATAGAACAATTTTAAACATTAATCTTAATATTCATCATTTCCACTGGTTCCATATGTAAATATTATTTGTTCTATATTTTGGATCTGAATTATTAAACTTTACCATCTTATGCAGGTAGTAGATACCTTCAGGAGGTAGAGCCAAATAGAAAGAAGTTACGTTACTAACAGTACATCCTTGAATAAAATACTGGAACCCCAGACTGTTCCTCTTTCTCTTTGCCTCTCAGCTGCCATGAGGTAGAGACCTCCACCACCACAAGTTCCCTTGATGGCGCACAGCAGTGTTACCATAGGCCCAAAGCAACAGGGTTAAGCAACCACAAACTATGAGCCAAGTAAACCTTTCCCCCTTATAAATTATCTAGGTATTTTGTCAAAATGATGAAAAGCTGACAAATACAACTTATTACACACTAGACAAAAAGGCACTGATCATTTGAACCAATTAAACTTGATTTAATAACAGAATAGTACTATCAGCAACTATTTTCACACTTTAAAAATAATCATATTTTAAAAATATAAGATCACCAAGTCAATCACCAAAACCAATTCACTATTATATAAATACCTTCTTCTGACTCTTGAACCTCTTTCCAGCACATACAAAGAGTGCCTCTTAACTGGCCTGATACAGACACCCATGTGATCAGTGTAACTGGCAGAAAGTGAAAGATGGATGAGGGAAAAAATTCTCTTGCCCACCTGCTTCAGCTTTTAATGTTGAATTTATCTCTTATAACCAATCTTCTTGATTCTCTATCTCATGAACTTATGATATCAAGAAAATCTAATGTTACATGGTTTGTGTTTGGTTGTCCCTTCAAAGTCTCATGCAGTCATGGAGGTGGCTGAATCTAACATTTGCGATTCGTTCGCTGTCTAGCACTGGGATTGGTAGTATGAGTGTTGCACCTGCCCAGGGGTGGGTAACCAGCACACAGTATAAGGGAGGGGAGGAGGCATGTGTTTCCCTTTTTGCTTCTGTCACTTCAGCCACCATGAACAGTTGCCCCTTAGCCATGCCACCCTGCACTGGAACCAGCTGAGTATGGACTGAAACCTCCAAAAACTACGGCAGGCTAAATAAACCTTTCCTTGCTTCATTTTAGGTATCAGGCATTTTGTCTCAGCAACGAGAGACACTAAGAACTGATATATGTAGATATTTTGTCCATAATACCTAATAAACAAAAAAGTAACCAAGACACTAAGAACTGATATATGTAGATATTTTGTCCATAATACCTAATAAACAAAAAAGTAACCAAGACACTAAGAACTGATATATGTAGATATTTTGTCCATAATACCTAATAAACAATCTAATAAACAATCTGGGCACCCGCCGTTTTATTCTTTGCCTCATTTAGTTCTCCAATGATTTATTTAATTCCAGTCGACACAGATTCTCAGGCTTTCAAAAGTCCAACTACACTATTTTTCTTGCCCATAATCATTAACTAGTAAAAATATTACTAATTTAACTTCGTCATTAAAATACTATCTAAAAGTTTGTTACTTGGAAAATCATTAAGTTATAGCATAAAAACATTATCCAGCTCTTAACTTCGTTTATATAAATTAATTTTAAATAAAAGTTAACTTACTATTTTTTTCTTCTGGGATTTTAAATCATCCAATGCTTCATCTACAAAACAAGATTAAAATCAAAGTTAAATCAGATATTAAACCTATTCAAGGAAAAAGAAAATTAATGATATATATTAGGAAAACTTTATTTCAGGATTCTCTAAAAATCCTTAGTGATTATCTCAATCTTTTATACATATATATATACATACAAGTATTACTTATTTATATTTGTATTTATATATTTCCTTCTTTTTGTCCCTTCTCAGGTCAGCACTGGGGATTGAACCCAGGGCCTTTGCAATGAGCTGCAACCCAGAATTTGTGTTTTTTTTGTTTTTGGTTTTTTTTTTTGAGACATCTCACTAAATTGCTAAACTGCCCAGGGAGGGTTCAAATTTTTAATTCTCCTATCTTAGCCTCCCAGAGTAGCATAATTACAGGAAAATACACTATGTCTAGTTATTTATTCACAAATATTTATTTTTGACTATGTTATATATGACAAGCCACATAGAAATGAATGAATTTTATGTAGTGTTATGGTTTGTATCTAGATGTTCTCCCAAAATCTCATGTGGTCACAGGTGAGGCTTTTCAGAGGTTGGTGATCTAGGGAGTGTGATGCTGGGATCAAGGATGTGATGCTGCGATTGATTCATGGTATGATGCTAGGAATAAGGTTACCCCATCCTGGGTATGAGTGCTACCTCCCCAAAGGGTGGGTAGCCTAGATAGATTATAAGGAAAAGAGGGCTGCTGTGTGTCACCTGTCACTTGCTGCTGCTGCTGCTGCTGCTGCTGCTGCTACTTCGCCACTTGCTGCCTACCTGCCTTCTGTCTGCTATGAACTGTTTCTCCTCTGAGAAGTCCCTCTGCCATGCCACTCTGCCTTGAAGCCAGTCAACTATGAATTGAAACCTCTATAAACTGTGAGCCAAAATAAACCTTTCTTCTTTTAACTTTGGGTGTTGGATATTTTGCCTTAGCAAAAAACACTAAATAACTACGACATGAAGCATAAAACACCTTTCAAATTTAAAGGTATATGTGTTCGCATATATATTAATTGGTCTTGGAACTATTTCCTAGTATTTCTCTCTGAACACTCCATCTACATTAATTTATAAAATTAATACCAAATTTCGCTTTATATATTAGTAATAAAAACATTATTTCTTTGTTTATAAAAAATTTAATAATGTAAAGAAATGTATAAAAAACATTTAATAGTATTAAGTCAACATTCCAGGTACTGAGCGCTGAAAAAGTCGTCATTATTATGCTGGAGGAGGGACTTGGAAAGGAGTATTAATAACTTTTCTAAGATTTGCCTGCTTATATGGGAGCACTGATGGAACACAAAGAATCATTTTTAAGGCTATTACTGAAGAATGTCAATCTCTGCTTTACAAATTTATTTAGGTTTCCAGTTTTTCTCTAGAAACATTTAACTAGTACAAATATAAATACTATACTGTAAAGAAAGAAAAAAGAATTATGACTTGATTTAAACATTTTATCAGAAGAATTTAACTCAATTTTTGTTAATTTTTAATTAAATATGTAAATAATATTACTTCACTGAAACTCTAAATAGCAAAACCCTGAACACTTAATTCAAAGTATACTATGCCTACAAAAATTCAAAGAACACATACTTATAAAAAGATGATTTTACTATATAATTGTTTCTAAAATATTAGGTACTTTTTCATGTCCCAGTATGTTTATTACTAAAGAAGAAACAAAGTTGCTGATACATTTAAAGAGAATTTTTTTAGTTAAAGATTAAGGTAAATATCTACTCTTTAATCCACATAGCAGCACTTTTTCTTTAACATTCATATAACATACATTTTAGGCTCTATGGGACAAAAAGTAAAATTGAGTCTGTTAAAAAAAGACAAAGGAAGTTCTACAAACATTTTATTCAGAACATTAAAATATAATATTTAGTTCAACTTTTTCTAATATAGATCTATCTATTAATTGGAATTGGAGAAGTAACGTTTCACATAACTGAGGTTCAAAGCTACTATTCTCTATCTTCATAATTGATTGCAAACGTTTATCTTTTAGAGGCAGTCATGGTGGCACACTCCTATAATTCCAGCACTCAGGAGGCTGAGGCAGGAGGATCACAGGAAGTTGGAAGTCAGCCTGGGCTACATGGTGAGTTAAAGGCCAAACTGAACTGCATAGGAAGATACTGTCTCAAAAAAAAAAAAAAAAAAAAAAAAAAAGTTTATATCTTAATGTTGCTCTGTAATAAGATTTTATGAATTTAATGTTTTTAATGTTTTTTCATATAGATAGATATTGCCAAATATTGATACCCATGAGCCTATGACTTCAATGAGCACATCATTTAGAAAGCATTTATAAATGTCTGTTTGTTTCTAAAAATTATTACAGAAGTCTACTACATTCCTCTTTTGATATGGGCATTTTAACATGTCATTTTATTTCAAATTAATCACCTCCAATCAAAGGTTAGAAAATTTTTAATTATACAAGTTAAATAATTTTAGAAATAATGGAGATTTCCTTTACACTCAAATTAAGATCAGAAAAATACCACTGGAACTAAAATTTGAGTTCAGATAATGCATCTGATGCTGCAAAAATACATGGGAATGAAGATTCCATGTATGTGCTATTGAGTAACACAATGAATGACACAGAACTTAAACACATTACACTTTCATGAGCTTTGCAAATGTGTCCAGTTCTTATTTTAACTTTTCATAATTTTTTAAAATTAGTTTTGTCACCAAAAGCTAATTCCCAAAGCAAGTCAATATTCAAATGCAGTATTTGTAAATGGCTCTTCTTATTTACAATCTTCTGTGTGGTAGAAAAAGTCAAGATATTTAACTTCTATTTCTGATAAAACTTCACCTGATAATGTAAGTCTGTGACAGTAAATGAATTTCTGACCCAATAACAAGATGATAGGTACTTTGCAAATATCCAACATTGAGTAACACAATGAATAATCACAGAAATTAAATACATTAAACTTGAATGAGCTTTGTAAATGTATCCATTTAATCCTTTTTTTCCTTCTCACATATTTTTAAAATGGTGTTTGTTTGTTTGTTTAATGTCTTTGAGACAGGGTCTCACTGTGTAGTCAGGCTGGTCTTGAACTCACTATATAGCTCAGAGTGGACTCGAAGTCTTGGTCATCCTCTCATTTAAACAGTATTTGTAACACCTCTAGATTTCACTTCAGCTTAAGTGAATTAGTGTCTTCTGAATTTCTTTGAAAATAATCTCACCTAAAAGTTGTTCGACACAGAAGCTTTACAGACAATAATTCTCTAAACCCTTCAAACTCAGAAGTGACTCCTCAAAAAATTACAAGTGAACAAGACCAGTAATCAAGAATGAAGACAATTCTGAAATCTTTTGCCTAATTTTAAACTGACTATGCTGCTTTGAATTTTCTTAATTCTCCAAGCAATTGTTCTTGCTGAAAGGTTTTTCTCACAGCACATTTCCTCTGCTGCTGTAGTTCAACACAATTCAATTAACTCACCATTGGTAAATGGCTTTCCCTGTGTCACAAACAAACCAGTTGGCCTGGCACTCCAGAGGCTATGAACTCCTTGCAGCCAGACTCAGGGTCCGGGTGGCACCACACTCTGGGGTATGCTCCACCTAGCCGCCTGGGTCCCAGAGGTCTCAGGCCCCACCCAGTAAGGCGGAAGCTCCAGCAGCAAACTCTGGCAATGCACCCTCACTAGCTGCGCAGAGGATCCAGCTCTACCCAGTCCCGCGACTCAGCGCAACCCACCAGGGGAATGCCTGGCCAGCCTCGCAAGAAACAGAGGTACTGAGCCCAGCCCAGCCCAGCCCCCCAGAGCTGCTCATCAGGGACTGACCAGCATAGCTGCAGGGCCTTGGAGAGCTTGGGCTCTGCCCATCAGTGTGCAGGGCACGAGCTCCACTGTTCAAAGGTGCATCCTGCGCAGAGAGTCCTAGAGATTGCAGGCCCACCCAGCCAGAAGCAAGGCCCTGGCACTGTAAGCCAGGGCTCACCCGGGCTTGACTGGCACTCCAGAGGTTCTGAACTCCTTGCAGCCAGACTCAGTGTCCGGGTGGCACCACACTCTGTGGTACGCTCCACCTAGCCGCCTGGGTCCCAGAGGTCTCGGCCCCCATCCAGTAAGGAGGAGGCTTCAGCAGCACACTTCAGGAGTGCACCCTCACTAGCTGTGCAGAGGATCCAGCTCTACCCAGTCTCCCAACTCAGTGCAACCCACCAGGGGAACCCCCAGTAAACCTCACAGGACACAGAGCCACACAGGTCCCAGAAGAAAATAACAAACCAAAAGACCAAGAGGAGGTCTCAATCCCCCAGCCCACTGAGAACAAACCCAAGAGACACCGAAATGAAACACACTGGGAGTCACACAATTGAACTTTCTGAAATGATAGCAAATGCAGTAAAGAAACAGCTCCATGAAGCTATACAGAAACTCAAATCACAAATAATCTCTCAGCTTAAAAATGAAATGACAATCATTATGAAAGAAATGTTGTGTGTATCTAAAGAAGAGCAAGATAAAAAAACAAGAACTTAAGAAAATAATGGAAACTTTGAATGAACAAAATAAGACACAAATAGAATGCATGAAACAGATTCTAAGGAAAATGCAGGAAATGAAAAATTCCACGGAAAGTTTGAAAAACTGCTTGAATGATGCTGAAGATAGAATCTCAGATCTTGAAGACCATGGGAGCTTATGGCCACGAAAGGAAAGATCTCTTAAAAATAGTATGAAACCAAGAAACAACAATTCAACAGCTGCAAGATGATGCCAAGAGAAATAACATAAAATTAATAGGCATAAATGAATATGCAGGGGTCAATACTAATGACCTGCAAAGACTATTCACAGAAATAATAGCAGAAAACTTTCCAAACATGGGAAGAGAATTTGAAATACAGGTAACTGAGGCATATAGAACCCCAATTAACCATAACCAAAATAAATCTTCACCCAGACATTCAATAATAAGGATATCAGAAATTCAGCACAAGAACAAAATATTAAAAGCTGTCAGAGAAAAGAAACAGATCACCTATGAAGGAAAGCCTATCAGAATCACGGCATACTTCTCAACACAAACCTTTAAGTCAAGAAGAGCTTGGAGTGAAGTATTTCAAATCCTGAAAGAAAACAACTTTCAACCCAGATTGATGTACCCTGCAAAACTATCTTTAAAAATTGATGGAGAAATAAGATACTTCCATGACAAAGAACAACTGAAGAAATTTATGGCCACCAAACCAACAATATCCAGGGTACTGAAAGACACTCTAGAAAGAGACAAAGATAACTACAATCCCAAGAACAACAGCAAAAGGAAACCACTAAGCAGGGCAAATAATTAAACAGAAAATGTAGAAAACCAACAACAGAAAGATATCATAACAGGGATGAGTCAGTACATATCAGTTATATCAATCAATGTAAGTGGTCTCAACTCACCAATAAAAAGAAAAAGACTAGCAGAGTGGGTTAAGAAACAAAATGCAACAATATGCTGTGTTCAAGAAACACATTTCACTCAAAATGAAATTCACAGACTAAAAATCAAAGGCTGGAAAACAATACTCCATGCAACAGGAACCCAGAGAAAAGCAGGGGTAGCTATTATGTTTGAAGACAATGTGAACTTCAAATTGAAAAAGATCAAAAGAGATAAAGAAGGTCACTACATACTTGTTAGGGGAAAACTTCAAGAGGAAGAGATTACAATCATAAATATATATGCACCAAATATGGGAGCACACAACTATGTAAGACAATTCTTAAAAAATATGAAAAACCAAATAAACAATAATACACTTATAACAGGGGACCTTAACACCCCACTGTCACAGAGAGACAGATCAACCAAACAAAAAATCAGCAAAGAAACAACAGAACTGAATCGAATTGTGAACAAATGGACCTAGTAGATGTGTACTGAGTATTCCATCCATCAACATCAGAATACACATTCTTCTCAGCTGCACATGGGTCATTCTCTAAAATAGATCATATACTAGCTCACAGAACATGCTTAAGAAAATGCAAAGGAATTGAAATAATTCCATGCATATTATCTGACCATAGTGCAATAAAATTGGAAGTGAATGATAAAAAAAACCTACAATAACCGCATCAACACATGGAAATTAAATAATACTCTCCTAAATAACCAATGGGTCACAGAAGAAGTTAAAGAAGAAAGTAAACAATATCTACAGTTGAATGAAAATGCAAATACAAATTGCCGGAACCTGTGGGGCACAATTAAAGCAGTCCTCAGAGGGAAATTTAGAGCACTAAACTCCCACATCAGAAAAATGGAAAGAACACACATAAACAACGTAATGCTGCACCTCAAACTTCTAGAAAAAGAACAGCAAGTCAAGTCCAAAGCCCAAAGAACGGAGGAAATTATTAAGGTTAGAGCAGAAATTAATGCAATTAAAACTAAGAAAACAATACAAAGAATTAATGAATCAAAGAGTTGGTTCTTTGAAAGAGTAAATAAAATTGATAAACCCCTAGCCAACCTTATCAAAAAGAGGAAAGAAAAAACTCAGATTCATGCAATAAGAAATGAAAAGGGTGAAATCACTACAGACCCAGTGGAAATACAGAAGATCATCAACACCTACTTCGAAAACCTTTACTCACATAGATTTGATAACACAGAAGAAATGGACAGATTCCTAGAAACCTATGAATTACCAAAGCTGAATCAAGAAGACGTAAAGCTACTGAATAACCCAATTTCAGCTAATGAAATTGAAAATGTAATCAGGACCCTACCAACAAAGAAAAGCCCGGGTCCTGATGGATTCACTGCTAAATTCTACCAGAAATTTAGGGAAGACTTAATGCCAACACTCCTCAAACTCTTCAAGGAAACTGAAAGGGAAGCAAGTCTCCCTAACTCACTCCTGGAAACAAGTATTACCCTAATACCAAAACCAGAGAAAGACACAACCAAAAAAGAAAATTACAGGCCAATCTCCCTCATGAACATAGATGCAAAAACCCTCAATAAAATACTGGCAAATAGAATACAGAAAGTTATCAGAAAGATTATACACCATGATTAAGTGGGATTCATCCCAGGAATGTAGGGATGGTTCAACATACGCAAATCAATAAATGTAATACACCATATTAACAGGGCCAAGGACAAGAACCACAGGATCATCTCAATAGATGTAGAAAAAGCTTTTGACAAAATCCAACACCTATTCATGATAAAAACCCTACAGAAAATCAGAATAGATGGTCTCTACCTCAACCTGATAAAAGCCATATATCATAAACCAACAGCCAACATCCTACTAAATGGAGAAAAACTGAAAGCTTTCAAGCTAAAATCAGGAACAAGATAAGGATGTCCATTATCACCACTCCCATTCAATATAGTTCTGGAAACATTAGCCAGGAGCAATTAGGCAAGAGAAAGAAATAAAAGGAATAAGCATAGGAAGGAAAAAAGTTAAAGTATCATTATTTGCAGATGATACTATACTCTACATAGAAGACCCCCAAAAATCCATTGAAAGACTTCTAGATGTAATAACCAAACTCAGTAATGTTGCTGGATACAAGGTGAACACTCAAAAATCAATGGCATTCTTGTACACAAACATCAAATTTACTGAGAGAGAAATAAGGGAAACCACACCCTTCACTATTACATCAAAAAAAAAAAAAAA